>MJUU01017844.1:6261-41983 GCA_002080025.1 Modiolus philippinarum
CTTTGATAATGTAGTTGGGGTACATTGTATAAGTAGGATTGCCAGACGAAGTGTCAATACTCATCTCCTTAACAAGACAGTCTAAATAGTGTGTCTTCAAGATGAAGAACAACAAAAAGCTTTGTTCCATTGCCCGGTCAATTTTTTACCAAGTTATGGCCCTTCATGACTTAGAAATTTTCAAATGTAGTGTGCATTTGGGAGTGAGATGCATACGATTTGGTTAAAAATGTAAAGCATGCATATATATGGCGATTGGGGCTAGCGTTCTTGTTTACATTGTCTATACTGACACTCAGATTACATTTACAATTTTGGATGCAATGGGTTTTATTCATTTATAATTTTATTAGATAAATTATGTCGAATAAATTAGGAGTAAGGAATATTTCAAATTTAGTGACCGTTCTCTAGAACAGAAACTTTCAGGTCTCAGTTGACAGTATTTCCGCCGGTTAACCGCAGCACACAGGATATCCTCTTACAAACGTGTTGTAGATAAACTATTTTTTTCTGAAATTTACCCGATTTTCTTAACCCTTAAAATATCATGCGTGAGAAAATAGGGTAAATAAGAAATCTTACGTTTGATTTTAACATTTATTTCAGAACAGATTACTTGCTTATTTTAATAATACATATCAAGGGTTTAAACCATTTGTTTCCAAATAAAAGTTGAACGGAATCGTAGGTACAGGCGTTCAATCGACATCAATAACCACAAAGTCTAGTCAATCCACCTTTTTTACTGACCTTCTTGTGGATTTATTACCCTTTTTGCTAATATCTCGTTACTGTGTCATCAACACCTTTTATCAAAGTCAGTATAGTGTGCCTTATAGGGAGCATGCCCTCGTTTAATTTTATGCTGATCTTTATTTGTATAAGCAATGAAAGGATATAGAGTAAATGCACATGAGACAAAGTCTCTACAAATACATGAATACAAAGCAATAAAATAACACTTTCATTGTTGTTCTTCATGTATGTCGTCCCACGTCTACATATGATGTCTGAAATTGTGTTGGGAGGTTATTTTTCATCAAAAGTAAGATTCCCACTGCATATTTTAGAAATTGACCTAAGAATCTAATCATTCTTTTTTTCTTTCTGAATGAGCAGTTTTTGGCATTTTTGTGATTTATGACCTGACCACCAATTACAACTTCTGACCTTTGTGCGAAGTAGTTAACTATGGGAAAAAGCCGTAGGTTTTCAAAAAACGTTTTTTGAAAACCTACGGCTTTTTCCCATAGTTAACTACTTCGCACAAAGGTCAGAAGTTGTAATTGGTGGTCAGGTCATAAATCACAAAAATGCCAAAAACTGCTCATTCAGAAAGAAAAAAAGAATGATTAGATTCTTAGGTCAATTTCTAAAATATGCAGTGGGAATCTTACTTTTGATGAAAAATAACCTCCCAACACAATTTCAGACATCATATGTAGACGTGGGACGACATACATGAAGAACAACAATGAAAGTGTTATTTTATTGCTTTGTATTCATGTATTTGTAGAGACTTTGTCTCATGTGCATTTACTCTATATCCTTTCATTGCTTATACAAATAAAGATCAGCATAAAATTAAACGAGGGCATGCTCCCTATAAGGCACACTATACTGACTTTGATAAAAGGTGTTGATGACACAGTAACGAGATATTAGCAAAAAGGGTAATAAATCCACAAGAAGGTCAGTAAAAAAGGTGGATTGACTAGACTTTGTGGTTATTGATGTCGATTGAACGCCTGTACCTACGATTCCGTTCAACTTTTATTTGGAAACAAATGGTTTAAACCCTTGATATGTATTATTAAAATAAGCAAGTAATCTGTTCTGAAATAAATGTTAAAATCAAACGTAAGATTTCTTATTTACCCTATTTTCTCACGCATGATATTTTAAGGGTTAAGAAAATCGGGTAAATTTCAGAAAAAAATAGTTTATCTACAACACGTTTGTAAGAGGATATCCTGTGTGCTGCGGTTAACCGGCGGAAATACTGTCAACTGAGACCTGAAAGTTTCTGTTCTAGAGAACGGTCACTAAATTTGAAATATTCCTTACTCCTAATTTATTCGACATAATTTATCTAATAAAATTATAAATGAATAAAACCCATTGCATCCAAAATTGTAAATGTAATCTGAGTGTCAGTATAGACAATGTAAACAAGAACGCTAGCCCCAATCGCCATATATATGCATGCTTTACATTTTTAACCAAATCGTATGCATCTCACTCCCAAATGCACACTACATTTGAAAATTTCTAAGTCATGAAGGGCCATAACTTGGTAAAAAATTGACCGGGCAATGGAACAAAGCTTTTTGTTGTTCTTCATCTTGAAGACACACTATTTAGACTGTCTTGTTAAGGAGATGAGTATTGACACTTCGTCTGGCAATCCTACTTATACAATGTACCCCAACTACATTATCAAAGGACGAGATAATCACAAATTACACTTCTGTATTAGCATCCTTTGGTATGAAAGTAGATGAGGATAACAGTTATCTCCCTTATATTTACTCGGTGCCTAAGCTTCACCAGAATCCCTACAAACAGAGATTCATTGTAGGATCTGCCAGATGCTCCACTAAGCCCCTATCCAAACTCCTTACTACTTTACTGACTGCAGTTAGATATGGTCTTAAAAGATACTGCGAAAAAGCCTTTTCTGCCAGCGGCGTGAATCAGATGTGGATTCTTAAAAATTCAAAAGATCTCCCTGAACAGCTCTCCTCAAACACCCTCCCATACTGCATAACATTCAAACTTCTGATTTTTCTACCTTTTATACAACCCTCCCACATAATAAACTTAAAACAGTAATTTCAGATCTGATACACAAATGTTACTGTACCTAAAACGGAGAACGCATGTATTCCTATTTGGTAATAGGAAAAGATAAAACATATTTTGTTAAGAACCACATTGAGTCAAACAAGAAATACAGTAAAAATGACGTGATAAAGATGCTTGAATTTGTGATCGACAACATTTTTTTTAATGTGGAGGCCGCGTTAGGGATAGGAATTTCTATAGGAACAAATTGTGTACCTCTTTTAGCTAATGCATCGACAACCGACAACCACAGGAACTGGTCTGTTTTCATTTTTGTGCAGGCCATTTGGACTCAAATTTCTTTAAGTTTATCGCTATATATAAAAAAAATATTAAAAATTCGGTAGAAGTTTTGGAAATAAGCAATGAAGGGATATGGAGTAAATGCACATGAGACAAAATCTCTATAAATACATGGTAAAAAGCAATGGAACAACGCTTTTATTGTTGTTCTTCATCTTGAAGTCACCATGAGGCCTTCAACAATGAGCTTTGCCCATACCTCATAGTAAGTTCAAGACGGAAAGACTTTGATCTGTTAATGAAGCATACACCTCCGTCAATAGCTATGATTTTTCTAACCTTTATACTACATAACCGCATACTTTCATCAAAGAGAAATTTTCGTATTTGATCAAATGGTCCTTCAAAAAATCAGGATGTACGTACATTTGTTGCAATACATTTAAATCGTTTTTCAGTGACGACAAACATGACAATTATACCAACTGGACTTGTCAGGATATGATAAAAGCATTAAATTTTCTTCTTGATAATATTATTGTTCGTTTCGGTGATACAGTCTATCGACAAAAAATAGGTATTCTTATAGGTACCAACTGTGCACCTTTCATAGCAGATTTAATTCTTTATTGCTACGAGTAACAATTCATGGCAAAAATTCAAAAAGATCCTTCTACACAGCATTTAGAGGATAAATTTAACAATACATATAGATATTTGGACAATATTTTGTCTTTAAATAATCCTGAATTTTCTAAATTTACAGATGAAATTTATCCTGCAGAACTTACTTTAAATAAATCCAATATCAGCAGTGATTATACTCCTTTTCTTGATCTTGATATATCAATAAATCAAGGAAAGTTAAACACTAAGGTTTATGATAAAAGGGATGATTTCTCCTTCCCTATAGTCAATTTTCCCCATCTCGACGGCGATGTTCCGTTAGCCCTTTCTTACGGGGTCTACATTTCACAACTTGTTCAATATGCACGAGTATGTAGTGATGTTTCTGACTTCAACGACCGAAATCTTTGTCTCACTGAAAAACTTCTGCATCAAGGGTTTCGATATCATAAATTGATAAAAACATTCTCTAATTACAAAAACAGGAAAACAGCAAACACGTACAATGGCAAAGGCCAGTGGTAGGATTAAACCGGTTTATGGGTACCCAAACCTCCCCTTTCTCTATCCCGTTTCCCTACAGTATCATAAACATGCGAATAAAACCCAATACAGGTAGACTACTAACTCAATGACCACTATCTTGGAACAGAAAAAGCATAAGACAAAACGTAATTTTGAAAGAAGGGTCAAAGAGTGCTCGCCGCTAAACTACTGGTTTGCTCAAGGAATCTAGTCTGCTGGTAAAACACTACCGCACTACGGAAGAAAAGTCAAACTCAAAACTCCCCGAAGGGTTTGGTAAAGAGTCTTCATGTATTTCAGTAGACATCGGCAGTATCAGTGAGAGGCCAGTATATATGTAAAGTCTTCAGGTCACTGGAATCCAAAGCCAATTTAACGGATTTGTTCAGAATATCTCGTCGATATCCACTATTACGTAAAGAATGTAAGTTACGTCCCAGTTTTTCTGGATTATTTATCAGTTTTTGACATTTTTTAACAACATTTCCATAAAATCGAGGATGAGAAATGACCTTTGTAATTAGCTGTTTGCGAGTCACGTCATATCTAGGTATCAAATGTTCATATCTTCTGTAAAACTTCTTAAAAGTATTCAATAATTCATTAAATCTGTAACCTTGTTGTAAAAGTTTGGATGTGAGAGTAAGGTTACGCTAATTAAAATCATCAAGGGTGGAACAAATGCGAGCGAATCGTACAAGTTAAGATATATACACCCCGTAGGATGGAGCTAGGGGAACGTCGCCGTCAAGAAAGGGGAAATTAGTAATTGTAAAATCAAAATCATCCCTTTTATCATAAACTTTAGTTTTTATTTTACCAGAGTCAATGGTGATACTTAGATCCAGAAAAGGGCAGTATTTAGAATCATTGTTTGCCTTATTTAGTTTCAGTTGTTGTGGGTAAATGGTGCCAACATAAGCTAAAAACTGGGGATTGTCAATGGTAAGGATATCGTCAATATACCTGCTATTATCATTGAACATAGAAATAAGTTTATCACTATTTGGTACAGTTCCATTTTGTAGTTTTTTTTATAAATTCCCGTTCGTAACAGAACAGAAAAAGATCTGCAATGAGAGGTGCACAATTAGTACCCATGGGGATTCCAATGACCTGATGCTAAACAATGGTGCCGAAACGAACATAAATGTTGTCTAGCAAGAAAAATCTTATTATAAAGATACATTGACTTATTAAGACAATTTGGTTCTACATGTAGGGCTCTTATACATCAGGGCATTTCACATCCAAACTTCTATGGCAATATCATTTACAAAGCGCATCAATTCAAAAATTGTCCTTCCAAACTTATTAATCCGTTGAACAACCTTATTCATAAAGGATATAAATACAGCATTGTTGTTAAATCTTTACTTCTGGTTTTTGTTGACAAAAATATTAATCATCTCCTAAATGCTTTACACCATAACTAAATTTAAACTATTTTTCATATTGGCAATATTTGGCATTGCACAATATCATGTTCTTTTTTCATAATTGATGATGTTGTTATACCAAATCTATTTAGAAGTATTTTAATTGAAGTTTCATATGTAAAAAGGCTTGATATCAAAGTCAACGGAAATTATGTCCTTAGCTAGCTGTCAGTAACTGCGAGCATTTGTCCGGACAGTACCTATGTGTATTGTCTTCATGTTTTATGTGCTTCATTGTAAGGGTACTCGTCTTGATAAGTTGGACTTTTTCTAGTTTGATTTTTACTGTGAGTCTTTTTGTGTATTTATTTTTTAGCCATTCACCACAAATAGAGGGAGGGTTTGGATCCAAGAAAACGAGTTTAACCCCACCGCAATTTTTGCGCCTGTCCCAAGTCAGGAATATGTTGGTCAGTGGCTTGTCCTCGTCTTCTTATAAAATTGTAGTTTCTTGATATTGCGTCATTGGATGTGGTTTGTTTCCATTGATTTATTCACCTTTTTACCTTTTTGGGCCATTTTAGGGGCTTGCTATATGGTGTGAGGTTCCTCACTGTGTTGAAGAGTGTACGTTGACCCCTAGATGCTTTGTTTTGGGTCGTTTTAACCTTGATATTGGATGTTGTCTCCTTGATATTTACCCCATTTCCTTTCTTTTTAATACTGATTATCTTTCACTCAATTACCATATTTTAATGAGAACTTACATCTTATACCGGTATATCCCAGATATTACTGATACTAAAAATTCGGTATTATGTTTATAGATCTGTCTCTCGAGGTTTAACTAGATACAACAGTGATTAAGACTAAAATTTACAACACAAAGATACAGGAGACATGGTAAGGGTACTAGAGACAGTTCATAGATACAAGAAACAAAATAAGGACATAATTATAAGAGAAAGGGAAATAACAGACAGGAGATGACTTCAAAGGATAGAGCAGGGATATTAGAGACAGGACAGGAATACGTGAAAGGTAAGGACATTAATGACATGGCAGGTGTACAAAAATCAGACAGGGATATGTATGTTTATTATTCTTTAGGGAAACGGGATAGAGAAAAGGGAGGTTTGAGATATATGACAGGGATACAATTGAAAGGGCAGGGATACAAAAGCAGGAACGTTTATAGAAAGAAACATATAGGAGATATAGGAGACATGATGGGGATATGAAAGACGAAAGAGAGCTACCACCTACTGTATAAAGATACAACTGATGAGGCAAAGCTACAAGATGCATTGAAGGGATACCAGAGACCGGACATGGATACAAATATGTGATTTTGTACTAATATATATTTCTTATACCAGATATATGATGTCGGAATCGTAATAAGTCATGGTATTTATAAGCATTCTAATTCCTTCTTTATAATTCTTAAAGGTGATGTGTCAAGACTATTACTATCTTTTTAAAACCATCAAAATGTGCATTGTATAAATAAGATACCGGTGAATAGAATTTAAGGATGATATGAAACATTCAAACATTTTAAATAAAATATTTCAATTACTTTCCTTTCATATTTTTTATTAATATCATTAAGCATATTTTATTCAAATAAAGGTAAAAAAATTCAATTTTAATCGATACTGATTTTACAACGGAAACGAAAATAACGGAGTGAAAGAATGCTAAAATGAAAATGACAGAGACAAAAACTGCCCTAAAAATACTGTATAATCTTTATCCGTTGACAGTTAAGTTACTCTTGTATTTTAAATACCTGTTATAACATTTCTATTCCCATACCATATAAGTAAAATTAGAATAAGCAAGTAATCTGCCCTAAAATAAAAGAAAAATGAAAGTTAAAATCGAACGTAGAATTCTTATTTAAGATGTACTCAATTAACTCACGCATGTTATTTAAAGGGTTAAGATAATTGGCAATTCCGTAAAAATAGTTTAGAAATCAATCTTCAAGATGTCCTATGTGCTGCGGTTTACTGGACAAAATACTCTCAACTGAGACGTGAATGTTTCTGTTCTAAAGAAGGATCACTAAATTCAAAATATTCCTTACTCCTGTGAAAAATTGACATAATTTATCTAATAAAATGATTACTAGATAAAACCTATTGCATCCAAAATTGTAAATGAAATCTGAGCGTCAATATCGACAATTTAAACAAGAACACACACCCCTCCCCCAATTGCCATATATATATGCCTGTTTTACTTTTTAAACCAAATTGTATGCATCTCTCCCCCAAATTCACACTGCAATTTTAAAATTTCTAAGTCATGAAGAGCTTTTATTGTTGTTCTTTATCTTGAAATTACCATGAGGTGAACTACCTAGTGGATTGCAAAGGCAAACGAATCCAAAGCAAATGGAAGAAAGGAAAAATCTTAGATTAAAAATGAAAAAAAACCGTCGATTCATATAAAACGCAAATTGATACAACTAAACAAGAAATTCACAAAACTAAAACACCTCTTAAAAAGGAGTATCATCAAGTTGAAGCAGAGATTTAATTGCGTTTATATACAAGGCTTAACTATACACCAAAACAGTCGGCTTGTTTTTAATGCTTTTACCAAATCGTTAAGACAAAAATTTTAGACTTTTGGGATTATCAAATGGCTCCGTATATTGTCAAAAAGATACTGGAACTTATCTCTTGGCGATTATATTGAATACCGGTATGATGAGCAACATTTTATCGGTATCTCCAACATTTTGAACAATACATTAATTGACCTATTTTTTTTAAATTATGGCCAAGTAGTTCCAAAGAATAAGATAATTAAATATGACCTCCCGATGTCTCTGATCAAATGGATACAAGTTTTATGCCTTATGAAAGGTCCATTGTGATAAAAAAAAAATTTCAATTTGCACAAAAGTTTCAGAGTTTATTTTTGAACGTAAAGTGTTTGGCGGAATAACAGATAGTGATGTTTAAAAGTTCGACTTAGTTATAGCCACGAAATGATCTAAACTATTAATCTTGTAATCCAATAGTTTGTCAGACTTGGTCTGAGCAAATATTACGTCATCTTATCCATCGACATTTTCAAAATATAAATATTTTACACCCCTTGCAAGTGACGATGAAAGCGTTACAAAGGAATTATTGAAAATATGAGATATAAATATTTCCGGAAATTATTCCTGAATGTATTAATTTTTTTTTTATATAAGTTTTAAAAGTGACAATGGAAAACGAACTAACAAAGCATCAGTTTTCAACCTTTACATAGTGAAATCTGATCAGTAAATTGTTGATTATTTTAATGCTATTGTAGACAAATTATTTTTAATACAAATAAATCGAGTAATAATATGAAACTTCTAAGCAAAAAATTTTAAACGGAATTTGCTTTATAAAGTAGACATGTTTTCAGTTTTCCAATGATTTTATTTCCATAGAGTATGACAAATAAAATGGTGCAAGGAATTTTGGAATTTTGCAAAATTTTAGGATAGAAGTTTAATATTGTATCTCTTCTTTTATTAGACAACACGGACGAAGTAATGTCATTATTTTGTATGTATAATGTAATATATGATGAACTCGAACTCCTCTTTCATAATTTCGAACCTCTGACAAAGTAGTCAATCTAAGTAATGTGTTGTAATACTAGGTCTGAGTGCAGTCAAAACAAAAACAAATGAAAGAGTTGATATACAACGATTTATAGATATTTTAAGCTTTCAAATGATCAGTTTCAGGGCCAGCACCGAAGTATTGAATAACAGGGCTTTCGACCAAGTCCTAATAAAACAACAGAAGTTACAAAAGAGGTGAAAAAGCTGCGTCCAGATTATTATTTTTTTTAATGGTTGATTCGGTGATATATCTTAAACTCATCGCCATTGTTATCTATTGTTTTGTTCACTTCAATTTTTAGACTGTAAATGTGTGATGGCTTTAGTGATCTTGTTCACTGAGACAAAAAAATGTTTTCCCGTGCCATCGATTTCCTTTCCAAACAGAAGTGGCACTCAGCAACCCATGTGGACGCCCATTTGAAAACCGAAGTTTCCATAGAAATATTAACATCATTGTTCAAAGTATAATTCAGAGAACTGATGACTTAATTGATTACTATGTAAGTATGTCTTACTGATGTAAAGTTTGTACAGTATAATTTATCATTGTTAAATATTCACTGAATATTGCTTAGTCTACTTAGCACGTGTGACTTAGGGAATCTTTAGGTATATAAAGACGAGAAAAAGTTGCATATACATACTTGGGGTATGCAAAGTTCATAGGTCAAGATAAATAGACTGCCACTTAGATAGTGGGTATAATAGACAGGAACTGTACATTTTGCTGTTCAGTAATCTATGATACGGCATTTAATGCACTTAACGCGCATTCCGAGAGATATGTCCCTTGACTTGTGCACAAGGTAACATAAGACATCCAATAATTGTGTTGAGCATAAAAATTCTTAAACAAGGGTACAATTGACTTGAAAGACCAACAACGGAAAGAGAGACTTACAAAATTTTTATATATTTGTATTATAAATTCAAATATACAAGTATCAAATTATGTATGTGTATGGAAGTGCTAGTGATTGGACTGATAGTAGTAAAACACTTCCACATCAAATGTCTCTGCAATTGTTCTGGAGTTTACAAGAGAGGAATCTACATTCGGTTGCAAGATTTAAAACAGTGCAAATATGAAATTAAACAATAACAAAAAGGCAAATGCAAACCACCGGCAAAATTGTTGAACACAATGGCCCTGACTTGGTACAGACATTTCATAAGAAATGGTGGGTTAAACTGGTTTTATGGCGCGGAACCTATCCTTCCATTGCTGCAGTGTCCGGCAGCAAATAACTAAATACCGGAGTTACTGTTACTGTTACTCAGCACAATTGCTTGCTATTGACAGGTCGTAAGACAGTAAAATGTCCATCCCGGTACTAAGTATAACTGAGGTTGTGAAAGATATGTTGGATGGCTCATTGGTAAATGACATTTTGTTACCATAAGACAAAACCAATTAAAATCCATTGTACATGTTACTTCTCTCACCTTCAAACAAGATCAAGTTGAAAATATGAAAAACACATATTTATCTCTCTGTACAGATATATCAAAACGACAAATCTGTTTCACAAACATAAAGAACAAAGACACTTAAAAATAACAGTATGATATATAAGATAACACAAAAGCAGCAACAAAAAATGGTTCTGAAGTGGTACAGGCATTTCAAAAGAAATAATGGGCTAAACCGGTTTTATGGTAAGCCAAACCTCCTCTTCCATTGCGGTAGTTTCCGGTAACCAATCAACAGCAATTGTTATTGAAAGGTCGCAGTGAATTTAAAGAAATGATTATCCTAGTATTAAGTAAAAAAGAATCTTGAATCAGAGTTCAGACCGAAACTTCAAATTTTTCCACAAGGGACTGATATCTATTGACGAACTTTATTTTTTAATCGTATATTACGGAATGGTTTGAAGCTTTGATTAATAAGGCGGTCACGGGGACAACAATGTCTAATGAGAAAAGGTTTGTATGATTTGTGCTGGGTCTGGCGTAACGAATCAACGGTGAAACATGCGATCAAAAATCAAGAGAAGCTGGAATATTAGTGTCCACGTAATTTTGAAAATAAAATCGTCCCTTTTTTCAAGTTTTAGTACTGAGATGACCCTTTTCGTCAAATTCGAGATGCAAGTCCAAAAAGATGTAGATTTCTTTCGTTCGCTTATCTTTAGTTCTGGTAAATATATTAATGGGATCCATTTAGCAAAAGATACGTGGAAAGAACATCATCAATGTATCTATGAATGAACTTCAAGGTCATTCTGATTTTTGTGAAAAACAAACAAAACAGAAGAAACAACAAAATTAGTAAGACCAAAATCTTGAAAAAAGAAAGAAAATGCAAACATAAAAAACGACAAGAAAAACAAGAAACATAATAAAAACAAAACAAAACAAAAACAAAAACAAAAAAATATCTAAAGAAAAATTAAAAAAAAAATCAAATAAACAAATAAGAATAACAACAAAAAATAGAAAGGGGAAAGAGACAAAAACAACAAAACGAAAATCAAACCAAAAACCAAAAAGTCCTTAGATGGTTGATGATAACTATAATCTTGAAATGCCTGTGCATTGTTGCATTCTGTGATTCAAGTAAGTGAGAACCGAACCGTCAATCAAAAGAACGAACAATCCATGGACAATGGCAAAATCAGACACACCAAGAAACAAGGACACCACTTGGCTACGGGACAAAAAAAAACCAAAGACACACACACACAGATGAACAACACGGATCCAATAAAATACCATGGGTGAGATCAGGTGTACCGAGAGAGTAAGCATCTCCTGCTTCTTATAAGACACCCGCCGTGTTGAACATGAAATTAGGATTTAATATCTATTCTCTTTAAGCACATGGAACATTTAAATAATGGCTATCACACACTAAGTCTCAGATTTAATCGCTACATATTGTACAACGACAAAAATGACCATTTTAATGATTCATTGACAAAATCTGAATTATAACTGAGATTATGATCTTGGGATAAAAATGAAAAAGAAAAGAAATGGGGTAAATGTCAAGGAGACAACATCCCATATCCAGGTTAAAACGACCCAAAACAAAGCATCTAGGGGTCACCGTACGGTCTTCAACACAGTGAGGAAAATTATTAGATCACAATCAATTGTAAGGGCATATTGTCTTATGGTGGCATCGCCATCCTTTACAAAAAGACGAAAAAAGAAACGGCATAAACACAAAAATAAGAATGACATTAAGGTTAATTTCACTGTCAAAAGGTCACCAGTTTTAAAGAGAACCGTATCATGAAAGGAAAAATGTTTGTCCTCTTCTTTTAACGTAGAGCATAGCTATATTTTATTGTATAACAGAAATACCGAAGTTACTGTAAATTTATTTTCTGCATATGCGCATTAAATATCATTTCAGAACTCCAGAAAAATAGTTCCAACAGCAAGAAATCTACGTCAAAGACTTCCTGTGAATTTACCAGTTAATGTGAGTCATTTTTATTTTGCTATTTTCCTTGGATTATTCCTTTTACATTGACGGTTCGGTTCTCACTTACTTTTAAATTACATTTTTGAAGAAATTTTCATAAAAGAATACAATGCTTTACATTGCTACAGAACATTTTGTTATTTCAATTTATTAGCTTCATGAAGTTAGATCGTATAAAAATTACGTTGAAGTATGCGCTAATGAGACATTCCAAAAGACCAAAACGAACTGCGTTTCCAATGACAATGACAATGATTTTTAGACCGATTGGTGTAAGACGCCTACTATTTGATGATTTTGGAAATGATAAGAAACTATGTACAACTAAATTCAAATCAACATGTTTAAGTTGTAGAACTGGGGTTTAAGAGATAATTTCTTTTTGTATAAAAATTACTTGATGTTATTGGTACGAATAAAACTCAAATTGATGATATTTATCAATATTCATCTTGTCATAAAATTACACCCCTGTTATAAAAATACTTCATTGAAATGATATGGAGTAAATGCACAGTCTCTTATGCTAGGTTTACACTGCCGATCAAAGCAATTCGATCGAACTCGATCTATGAAAATTCATGAATATTCATCGATCGGGTCACTGATCTTGAATGCTCGTGTTCGGTCTACTAACCAAATCAGGGTGATCTTACTAACTCTGCCGAACTCGAGCTGTGTTTTGACATGTCAAAAAATATCGTGAAGAGGTCGTGTGCATTGTATGTCGAGAACAGGTCGGGAATCAACCGGGGTCTGATCCAAGTAGTCGTGAGGAGGTCGAAAAGGGATCGGTTTTGATCGAGTTTCGAACTTTTAGCCGATCATGCCGATTTCTACCCGAGCAGGCTGGTACTCTTATCACAAGATTTGATTCAAGCTAAATGACATCAGAAAAATGCGATTTGAACATTTGTAACATGTACTAGAAGATAAAAAAATCTTTTACATTTGCACCGGGCAAATGATGATACCCAACGGACAACCGTTCGCAATTTTCAATTTCTAACAACCGGATTTTTTATACAGGATGCAGGTTTAAAGCTATACACGGAAACTATTGTAAATCTAGTTACCACCCATATCATGTGATGATATATCTCCTGTTTGTATATCAGATTAGTCACACAGTCGCATTCTGACGCATGATGAGGATGACCTGCTAGTATGTGAAAGCGAACATTCATTCCTCTATAATGATGACTTTGAAGCATTTGCTATTATCTAACCAAATATACGGCGGTGTAAACCTAGCATTAAAGTAAATTAGTGAGATGTATAAACAGATGTCCGAATATCATTTTGAAATCACAAAAAATAAATAAATAAAAAGCAAAAATTTGGAAAATATGACAGCGTATCGATATGAGAAATTTTCTCAAGAACAAGTATATCATATCTGAAATATAAAAACAATAAAAATAAACCTGCAAAGTGATCTTACAACTGCTGTCATAATGCCTGCATTTGAAAAGCCTGGTACTGAANCATTCATTCCTCTATAATGATGACTTTGAAGCATTTGCTATTGATACTCAATATCTATCACATTTATCATCTTTTGCTTGATGGGCCACAAATTTTGCTGCTCTACCACCATGCTGAATTGTTCCCTGAATTTTCATGTTTTATCCCCATATATACAAACGTACTAACAGGACAAAACTGAAGCACTCTCGACCATTTCATGATCTTCTCCCGACCAGGTCTAGTTAATTAAACACAAATCGGGCTATGATTTGGCTCAATCTGACGAAGTCTGGTTTGTCGAATGAGGATTCAGCATAAGTCGTGCGTGAATCGTAAAGAGATCGAGAATGGTCGCGTGTTAGTCGTGTTAAATCGGGTAAAGATCGAGCGGACATCGTGAGCTAGCTCGATCAATGAATTTTATGATGTTGATCGGGATAAAACAGCATGGTCGAGTTGATCGAGTTCGTCTGATCGGCGGTGTAAACCTAGCATTAAAGTAAATTAGTGAGATGTATAAACAGATGTCCGAATATCATTTTGAAATCACAAAAAATAAATAAATAAAAAGCAAAAATTTGGAAAATATGACAGCGTATCGATATGAGAAATTTTCTCAAGAACAAGTACATCATATCTGAATTATAAAAACAATAAAAATAAACCTGCAAAGTGATCTTACAACTGCTGTCATAATGTCTGCATTTGAATAGCCTGGTACTGATTGGTATCTTAAAACATTTAAATAACTGAAAATAAAATATTTTGCAAGGGAGGTAATTCTTTCTATTTGACGTTCAGCATTAAGGAATATTAAAACTTTGTACGTAGTTTTCTTAACATTTTTATCCCACTGTAAAAAAAAAACAGTACGATGACCTTTTTATAAAATTTTGATATAAGTCATACGTGTGAAGGATTTTAGTTTTCCAAGTTATTGGTAAAAATTGAAATAATCTGAAATCTCGGCAGGAAGATTTAATTTGTAGATGTTTCTCCCGTAAGAACGGCGAACGCAGATATATAACTTTTGTTACCCATACCTTGAAGTAATCACTACAGAAGTTTTACGGTCGAAATCACGATCTTGTGAACCGCTATAGGATATCCGTTTCCCAGAGAACAACATATCTTTCTCGTTACAGCTAAAGTTTTGCTTTACGACTGTACTACGGGAGTTGACATGTTCAACACGGCCAGTGTATTATAAAAAGGAGAAGATGCTTACCAGTGCACCTGATCTCACCCATGGTTTTTTATTGGGTCTGTGTTGTTCATCTTTGTATGTGTGTGTGTAATCTCTTTGTTTTTGTGTCATACTCTTGTGTAAACCGCCATAAGATATCTGTTTCCAAGATGACAACAGATCAATCTTTTAAGAGCTAAAATTTGTTTTTTGACTTTACTACCGGAGTTGGAATGTTCAACAAGGCAGGTGTCTTATAAGAAGCAGAGCATGCTTACTCTACCAGTGCATCTGATCTCACAAATGTTTTTATTGGGTCTGTGTTATTCATTTTTGTATGTGTGTGTGTCATTTTTTTCTTCTTTGTGTCGTACTCATGTCTTTGCTTCATAGTGTGTCCGATTTTGCGATTGTCCTTTGATTATTTGTTGAAGAGGTGGCATGAAAAATTACTGTGATAAAACTTACTCCACGAGCGGCATGAATCAAATGTGGATTCTAAAAAATTTCAAAGATCTCCTTGAACAGCTATTCTCAACCAGTCTTACCCATTGCCACAGCATTCAAACTTTGACTTTTCTACTCTTTACACAACCTTGCCACACAATAAATTGAATGCAGTAATTGCAGATTTAATACATCAATGTTTCTGCAATAAAAATTGAGAACGCAGAGATACCTTTTTAGTGGTAGAGAAATACAAGACAAATAAGAAGTACACTGAGACTGACGTAATCAAAATATTGGAATTCTTGATCGACAATATTTTTGTCGAATTTGGATGTCGTATTTTCCAACAGACAATAGGGATTCCTATGGGAACTAACTGTGCGCCATTTTTTGCTGACTTTTTCCTTTACTCGTATGAGGCCATGTTTTCACAAGGGCTTACACAAAGAAAACAAAAGCATTTATCACAGTCCTTTAATTTTAGCTTCCGCTACATAGACGATGTACTTTCTCTAAATAATCCCAACTTTAAGGAATGTTAACATCAGATCTACCCCAGTGAGCTTGAAATTAAAGAAACAACTGTGTACTTGTCTATGAGATTATATCTCTATCAGTTTTTGAACACCTTTGAGTAAATGATCTTCCAAAGGTTTAAATTTAATCTGCACTGAAGAGACATAAGTTTTCGAAATGCGCATATGCAGAAAGTAAATTCACAGTAACTTCGGTATTTAGTTATTTGGTCTCCTTTTTTATAACTTGCATCTAAATTTATGTAAATTCTATAACCAAAGGTTTAACTTCCTCCATCGTAGTTTTGTTCTTAGTTGTATTTGATTTTACTGACTATTCGGATTTCGTTTGGTTTTGTGCGTTTTGGGCATTTGTTGACACTGTGTATTTCCTATCTTTGGGTTCTAGTGCTGCTGATGAGGAATTAATTTCCGAAATGGCCATACAACTCATACAAATTATTGTAGTTGGAGTGAACATATGTGTTATTGTCTCATGTTCATTTACGCCACATCCTTTCGTAAATATGTAATACAGGAGTTTGTCTTTTAATGCAGTGTGGAGTTGGTAAAACAATTCCCTGTGTTTGAGATGTATGCTCTTTATTTTTCTTAGATATGGTGTACTTGTACATGATATTATATCTCATTTGTACACCTTATTTATAACTTTTATATAAATTATGTATATTCTATAACCTAAGGTTTAACTCCCTCCGCCGCAGTGTTGTCCTTAGCTGTATTGGATTTTACTGACTATTCGGATTTCGTTTGGTTTTGTGCGTTTTTTGGCATTTGTTGACATTGTGGATATCCTATGTTTGGGTTCTTGTACTGCTGATGAGGAATTAATTTCTTAAATGTTCATACAGCTCATACAAATTATTGTAGTTGGAGTGAACATATGTGTAATTGTCTCATGTTTATTTACTCCATATCCTTTCGTAATAAACCTATCACTAACTTTCCTTTTCTTGACGGCGACATCACTCTATCTCCATCCTACGGGGTGTATATTTCTCAACTGGTACGATTCGCACGAGTTTTTTTCAATTCTTGTTGATTTTAATGAACGTAACATTACTATCACAGCCAAACGTTTTCAACAGGGTTACAGATTTCATAAGTTGTTGAATACATTCAAGAAGATTTATAATAGATATGAGCATTTTATGTCTAAATATGGCGTTACTCGTAAACAGCTTATTACTAAGGGCATTTCTAATCCTCGTTTTTACGGAAATGTAGTAAAAAATGCCAGAAATTGATTAAAAGTCAAGAAAAGCTGGGACGTAACTTACATTCAATACGTAATAGGGGATATCGACAAGATATTCTGCTTGCATTCGTTAAATTAGCTTTGAGACCTAATGACCTGAAAATTTTGCACACACACTGGCCTCTCACTGATACTACCGATTTCTACTGAAATGTATGATGATTCTTGACCGAACCCTTCGGGGAAGTTTTGAGTTTAATTTTTCTTCCTTAGTGCTACAGTGTTCTACCAGCAGACTATTCTCCTTGAGATAGCCGGCAGTTTGGCGGAGAGTATACCCATTGACCCGTCTTTCTAGATTACGTATTGTTTTTTTTTCTTTCCTTTCAAGATTGTAGTAATTGAGTTAGTAGTCTACCTGTATTGGGTTTTATTCGTATGTTTATTATACTATAGGTAAACGGGGCAGATAAAGGGGAGGTTTGGCTACCCATAAACCGGTTAAACCCTACCGCTGGCTTTTGCTAGTGCCGGTACCAAGTCCGGCTGTTCCGAGTTCCTATCGTTGTCTACGTTTGTCATTTGTCTTATTCATGTTCTTCATGTGTAGTTTCATAGCAGATTGTGGCATGTAATTATGATTTTCAAGCATTGTAAGTGTTTCCTGTTATCCATTTTTTACACCTACTTTAGCTTCATACCTAGATCTTTTGTTGTTTATTGACAAAGATGGACGTTTGAAATCTAAGCTTCATAACAAGCGTGATGATTTTAATTTCCCAAATGTGAAGTTTCCCTTACATAGCAGCAATAAACCTACATCTCAAGCCTACGGAGTGTACATATCACAGTTGATTCGTTATTGTTGAGCGTGTAGTGTGTTCAGTGATTTTTTTAACATAGCAAAAACACTGTCCCAAAAGCTGCTCAGTTAAGGATTTTTTCAACCTATGTTAATTTCATCCCTCAAGAAATTCTATGGCCGTTACCATAACATCATTGACAGATAAAGCGTTTTAGTGTCCCAAACGAAAGTGGACATTTTCAGCTAGATTCACGTCTTCCCGGATTTGATTACCGATTTTGACATTTTCCTAGATTGGCTCACTTTCACACTTGAAACACGTGTACAGCATAACGAAATTTACTGTTTTTTTATGCAACTTCGGTATTTTTGTATTTCAGTGTGACGGGTGCTGTTAACAGAGGAAGACATGCTAACCCTTCTGGAGCACCTGATGTCACTTTCAGTTTTACTGGAGTTCACACTATGAGTGCCTTTTTGAATTTTGTGATTTCTATTTCTGTGCTTTGTATCTGTCAAATGTCTTTGTTTTCTGTGTCTAACGTCATTGTTTTCTGTGTCTTCGTTTTGTCCATGTCTTTGGACTTCGATTTTTGTAAATTCCAGTCCTTTGTTCCTTCGGTATTTTTTTGCCGTTGTTTTAGACTGACTGTTCGGTTCTCAATTACTTTATGACTTGGGTCACACAAGCAAAAAAAAAACTAATGGAATAACCATACAAAACGTTGACGTGTTTTATTTTTCTAAAATGACACAATAAGCAACTTATACATAATGTAACTTGCAGTAACTTTCCTAGATTTGTTTCAGAATGCTGAAGTTGACCATATCAGGGAACATATATTTATTACATTGAAATTATATTATCAAAGAATATCCTCCATGGAATTAAAAGAAGAATTCCTACGTCAGTATTGGCGTACAACATTTGATTCACAGCTACGAGGATTAAAATCTAATATTCAATTGATGATGTGTGTCTTAGAAGGCAGACAAAGACAACAGTTAGTGATACCTTGCAAAACGAATTGGAATAATATGTCTCACTATCAAGCTAACAGTCTTAGAATTTTAAGACGTCTCAGACTATTTCTTTTCAATATAAGGCAACATATTGGTGTCATTTCGTAATGAGAACAATTTGTACATCATTTGGGTTGCGGAAGACGACATATTAGCCTGTTTACGTTTCCTTATCAAAATCAAATTAATGAAAGTATAATGATTGATTCAAAGCCATATCAGTAACTGCAATTTTTTTTCTGTGAATAATCCCGAAGATTTGGAAATACTTCTGGATATATAATATGTTTTTGTCGTTTCAACAAGCAACCATTTTGGTCAGATGTTTTACATATAAAAGATAACAAAATACAAAAACAGAATTCGTAAGAGGATATTTTAATTTTTTCTCTGATTATAAGCTGTCAACATTTTAGATATGACTTGAATTTAATTTCATAATTTAACAATTTATTAATTCAAACTACAAGGTACGCTCTATTTATAACTCGAAGTTATTATATGCATACACTTTGAAACAATTGATGAAGTGTATCTCAAAGGACAGGCACAGACAGCAATTAGCGATGCCTAGCAGAATGGATTGGAAAATATGTCTCGCTACCAAACGAACTTCATTGAAATTATTAGAAGTTTAAGACTGTATCGTGTCAGTATAAGCCAGTATTCAGATTTCACTATGTTTGCACAGTTTTAGTTCCGGAAGACCACAAATTGGTCAGTTTACTGTTCCTTATATATCACATTACTAAAAAATTCATCTGTAGTTATTTTTTTTAACCTTTTATTTATACCAACTACGAGGTACGCTTTTATTGTGTATTGTTATTTATGTTTACAAATTCATATTAGGTAATTACATAAAAACTGTGTCAGATATTTTTTTTTTCCCAATACTATGTTTCTATTTCTAATCATGTTTGTTTCTTTTTTTGTCTTAATTTATACAAAATAAAAATCATAGTGTATCCAGACTTTTATTTATAAAATTGTTGTTTTTATTATACAGACCATTTAACGATTTTATGCCAAGTTTTAATTCACTGGCGATTTGTCGGCAGAACAGCATCAAGGGCCAGCAAAAACAGATTATGACATAAATGTTTTAGTAGAAAATTCCATGTACCTACTCATTTCATGCCAGAAAATTATATGTCTGCAATTATCGTGATTAGGTCTATTTCAATTATGCAAATCTGAGTTCTCCATATTACCAATTCAACAACTATGTGACTTCAATCAAAATATTTAGGAAGGATAAAAATGAGAAAGGTGTTGATGAATATGATGACATCAGACCAAGTGCAGTTTAGTCATATTATAATCATAAAAGGGGGTTAAATACCGAACAAAAAAAACAAACAATTTAGGATTCATTCTTGAAATTAACCGTTATTTATGCAACTTGGGTACTGACTGAATTTTGAGATACATCTACGGTCAGTATTAATGATGACTAAACATTTTTTATTGTTAACATAATTTCTTTGACAGTGATATCCTACCAACTCAATTGTGTGCGCTAAAAAATCTACTGTTTGTATCCTTTGTATGTTTTTATCAAAACTCATAATTTAAGAGTTAAAAAATCTTTGCACCATTACAAATACCACTCATTTACCAAATTTTCTCATTATTATTTCCTTAAAAGATACGAGTGTAAAAGCGGACAAAAGGAGGGCAATGTTATATACCATAACTATAACAAAATACTCATACCCTAAGGACAAAAGGAAACAAACAAACAAAAGGAGTCAACAGATAATACGTGAATACAGTTATGGTGTACTTGTGCCTGAGATAATTTCTCTTAAGGATGCACTATCATACTTTCAATTTTGTTTTTTTTTTTTTTTTTTTTTTTTTTTTTGTCTTTGTTTTTGTTTTTTTTTTGGTTGTTTTTGTAACATCAAATTGTTATTCTGACCACTTGTTTATAGTACCCACCACGGACTATTTTATTATGCCAAAGTTTTCTTACTTGCACTGTGGTTACTATCCGTGTGAGGGAAATTGATAATTTTGAAATTAAAATCGTCCCTTTTGTCTTAAATTTTAATGTTGAGATGACCATTTTCGTCATATTCGAGATGTAAATCCATTAAAGATGTAGATCTAGTGGTTTCTGTTGTTAAGATTATCTCTTGTTTTGGCGGATAAATTAATGAGATCCATTTTGCAAAAGATGCTTTATTGTTGAAAAAAACATCATCAATACATCTATAAGTAAGATTAAAGGATCTGGCATCTTTTATTTTTTGACATTTTTCGAGTCACGGAAGAAATTCAGCCTCGTTAGAATATAAAAACAAGTCTGCGAGTAGAGGACCACAATGAATGGATATATAGTAAATGTACATGAGCCAAAGTCTCTTCACATACATGGTAAATCGAAGCAGTGGAACAACGGTTTTATTTGGATTTGTATGCTTCCAAATGTTTTGATTTGATATAGACTATAGAGACATAAGTTGTCGAAATACGCATATGCAGATACTAAATCACAGAAACTTCTTTATTTTGTTATCTATTGTTCTTCGTCATCATTAATGAAGGGAAGATAAAAGGAAACACTTACAATGGCCGAATATTACAATCACATGTCACAATCAACCAGGGAACTGCACAAGAAAAACAATAAAATGACAAAAGACAAACACAGATAACGATAGGAACTCGGGATAGCCGGACTTGGCACTAGCAACAGACAGCGGTAGGGTTTAACCAGTTTATGGATACCCAAACCTCCCCTTTCTCTATCATGTATGAGACCGCGAGCAAGTACCAATTGAACTTGGACGGAAAATGTTCAACAAGATTGATCTAGATATTTTTTGTGTTTATTACCTTCAACTGAATTTTTTAACCATCTGCAATATTTTCCCATTACCGCAAATCGACGATTCCCTTTACAATTATCAGGAAATAAATGTTTTCAATCATTGTTCTTTTTTTTTGCCATGTCTTTGGACTTCTATTTTAGTAAATTCCACTCCTTTGGTCCTTCGGTATTCTACTGCCGTTGTTTGATATGTATTCAGCTAATGGCAGTCGAAGAAAAAGTAATAAACCCAAAACATCATTAGCTTTCAGACTTGATGTCTTTCATTGTTGTCGCATGTATTTTGAACCTATCTCAGCACCTTCAACATTATTAAACGGATCAATAGAAACCTTCAATTTGACATCTGCTTAGTATAACTGTATTTTATTTTAGTTTTTATTTTATTTATTTATTTTTTTTTTTTTTTTTTTCTTGTTTTTTTGTTTGTTTGTTGTTGTTTTTTTTTGTAGGAATTTGTTGACTAAATAGTACAGAACTTGAGAAAAGTCTTCTTAAAGCTACAGAATGTATGCAATAAAATGAATAACATGAAACATCTACAATATCTGAAATTTCAATCGACTCGGGCAATGTTTTCGCCCTCATGCTAGGGAAATTTGTTAAGCAAGTTTTTTCTGATGAACAGCGTGAAGGATAGTTTTTAACCCAGATGCTGGTGTCGGAGAATTTTTTTGTGTGCATAAATCGGGGCCAGAATTTTTTTCTAAAATATCCAAGCCCCTCACGTGAAAATCAAATGGTGTAGTAGTCGATAGGTTATACCGATTACATAAATGTATATATCTTTAAATACAACTGGATTCAAAATATACATCTTATAAATACACGGTAATGTACTTTTAATTTGACCTCATCTGAATAAAACACTGAAGTTACAGTAAGGAATACAATAACACGTCTTGTGTGAGTAATGAAAGGAAACTCGTACTTTTTTTTTCACTTGCTCATTATTTTCCGACTTTCTTTTTGTATGTATTTGATTAAATTCCATGTTAATCAAATAACAAACCCACTTTTAAAGATTGTAATGAAATCTTAACATATGTTCCCATTAAAAAGGTTATCAGCTGATGACAATTGATCTATAGGTGGTATATGAGACGTTTCAAATACGTACAGCCAAGTGAATAGCCTTTTTAGGGGGGTGGTTGCATAATAATGGACACAATTAATCATTATACTTCTTTCATTTTTGTGTATTTCTCATAACAAAGATGACTAGATTAACAAATGTAACAAAATATTACAAAATCCTCTCCCCTGCCCTTTCCTCGTGCATTTGTTTTGTAGAAAGTATTTCATTATACAGACAAATCTTACGTTTTCTTTCTTCTTCCTTCCTTTTACTGAATTTAAAGCCATTTCGACTCACATTGAAATATGCATAAACCACAATTGAAATTTATCTGAATATAAGTTACCGTTTAAAATCTGCTAGAACAGCTTCATCAATATTATTCCTCTTTCATACTGAGTGAAACCTCGTTCATAAAGACATATATATTACGAACATAGCAATGCAGTAATACGTTTATCTGTTTATCAATACTCCTTTTAATCTCTTGATAACATAAATGTCCAAACAATGGTTTAAGTAAGAAAAACAATGGTCAATTGTGAATTCATAAATTCATGATAAACAATTCACTCGCCTTCGGCTCTTGGATTCTTTTTCATTAATTCGCCCTTTGTCATTGTATCTTCTTTACATAACTGCTGATATATTAGAAGAATATAGTTTCTAGGACAAGTTGTGTCTAAGCTGACGTACCGTTGGTAAGGTGAAATATACACAAGTTAAACTCATTCCGAGGGATGTGTACGATTCTTTCTAGATTATGTGGATATAATCAGACAATAAAACAAGTAAGGAAAACGAGACAAGGACTGGGATACTTGAAACATGTTAGGTATTCACAAGACAAGGTAGTGATAAAACAAAAAGCACAAAGATAAAACAGAGAGGGTAGGTATTCATGAAACAGGATAGGAAACAACAGACATAGCAGGGAATTAAGAAACAGGACAAAGACACAAAAAGGGGGCAAACATAAAGAAAAAGCCATGCCAGAAATACAACAAATAGAACAAAGAAACCACAGTAAGGACAGCAATGGAATAGACAAGCCATTAAATAGAAGAGCAATGATACAAAAGACCATTAGAAAGGGGAGGTTTTAGGTACCCCTAAATCGATTTCACCCTGCCGCTAGCTCTTGCTTTTACCGGTGCTAGGTATGGTTGTCACGAGTTCCTATCGTTGTCTACGTTTTGCTGTTGTCTTTTTTGTGTTTTCCTGGGGTACAAGGAGCAGGTTAGTGATACAAGAGACGGGACAAATATGCAAGAGACGGGAACACAAGAGACAGGACAGGAATACAAGAGACGGGGCAGGGATACATGAGACAGGAATACAAGATATAGGACCTGGATACAAGAGACACTTCAGGGTTAAAGAGACAGGGATACAAGATACATTGCAGGTTTAAAGGAGGTAGGAAAGTGATACAAATGACAGGGCATGTATACAAGTGAAGGAATACAATAAACGTGGTCAAATTTTTACTAATATCTATTTCAAAAGACAAAAACCTAGATGTATGATGCCGGAAATGTCACCTAGAGAATACACAGTCCATGAGATGGGGCAGAGATACAAGACATGGGGGATCAAATTTTGACCAATATCCTTTTCAACAGCAAAATAGAACTAGAAATAAGCTGTCGGAAATGAAACTTAGAGGTTATTCAGCTCCTGGGACGGGGCAGGGATACCAGAGTCAGGGGTACTAGAGGAATGATCAAATTTGGATTAATATCTATTACATCAGCCGAAAAAAAACTAGAAATATGCTGTCGGAAATCTAGAGGGTATACTGTCCTTGAATCTTTTCCTGTAATGTGATTAAACCAAACAATCATGAAAATTAAATATCAATTTGAAATCATTCATCACAATGTGCACTGTATCAATATAAAACCAAAGTAATTAAGGAGGGGATTGAATTCCGGCAGAATAGTGAGAATTTAAATATAATATGTCACTTACATTCCTTTCAGATTTTTGATTGATTGTTTTTTTAAACATTTTCTATTCTAATAAAGAAAAGAATTTTTGATATTATGTTTTAATAGAAAATAAGGTTTAACGGAAAAGACAGCAGTAGGATGAAAGAATGTTAAAGTGAAAATAATGGAGAGAAAATTGTCAAAAATGCTGTATAAAATTTCGTGAAGTTAAATTTTTGTGTGTGTAATATCCAGTTTTTTACCCATTTTTATATGCATGCCATAAATTATCACCTGTTGTTTTTTCAGCCCATATTAGTAAAGTTAAGATTGGAAAACAATTTGCTCTAGAAATAAAACAAATGTCGAAAATTCCTTAAGTTACGATTCGTATTTACTCAATTCCCTCTGAAATGACATTTGAAGAAAAAAGACAAACGTTAAGAGAATCGGGTCAGTTTCCGCTATAATATCTCAGAGCCAAATCTTAAGTGTTAAACAATTAACAGAGAGTGTTTAAACTCCTATATAGCATGTTGTTGTGTCCTTAGAAGAGGCAGAAAGTCCTCGTCAAAATTCTCAATGTCAGTTTTTGTAATAAAATATCGCAAAAAAAGTTCAATTTTAAGCCTTAATAAAATGTAAAAAAGAACACATATACACGCAAAAAATAAAAAAAATAAAGTTAAAAGGAATATAAAATGCCATGATTTTCTGTAAAAAGACAGGAGCAACAAAAACAATTAAACCCGAAAGGATACCTGTACATACTACTTACACAGATCCAAATATGGCATTTCCTGTTAACCAAAATTCATCTTGAACTTTATCTTATTACGTCCTCTCTTGAACTGATTGCTTGGTTTCACTTACTTGAATTTTTTAAGAGTGACGTAACTTACATTCTTTACGCAATTGGGGATATCGAAAGGATATTCTGCATGTGTCCGCTAAATTGGCTTTTGGATCAAATGACCTCAGAGTTTTACACGCATACTTGCCTTCACTGATACAGCAGATGTCTACTGAAATACAGGATGATTCTTTGCCAACACTTTTTTGAAGTTTTAAGTTTGATTTTGCTTCCGTAGTATGACAGTTTTTACCAGCAGATTAGGCTCCTTGAGCTAGCGGGCAGTTTAGCAGCGAGCACTCCTTGGCCCATCTTTCAAAATTACGTTTTGTCCATTTTGTTGTTCTAATTGTGGTCAAGGATTTTAGTAGGCTACCTGTTTTTGGTTTTATTCCTATATTTTTATAATATAGGAAAACGGGAGAGAGAAATGGAAAGTTTGGGTAACTATAAACCGGTGTAACCTTACCGCTGGCTTTTGTAGATGTCAGTACTAGGTACGGTTGTGCCGAGTTCCTATCGTTGTTCACTTTTGTCTTTTGTTTTTTTTTTTTGTTACTGTTGCTGTTGTTTTTTTGGGGGGTTTTTTGTAGTTTCCTTGGAACATAGTGGCATGTTTTTCGGCCATTGCAGGTGTTTTCTGTTATCCTTTTTATTCTAGATGAGAAAATGATAATCATTTAATTGATTGCTTCAAAATGGGTAATGACTTACCATTCCTGGTATTTATTTAAATTCTACAGATCTAGAGCGATCGCCAAATTTGAAAAATTCTTTACATTTTTTTTAAATCAACAGCACTAGATAAAGCCTTTTGCATCTCAATTTTAAAATGGAAGTTTTCTCGGGTCGTCAGTATGAGATTTAAACAAATATCTCCTTTCATAATCATCGCACTGCCCTTTCAGCCTGGTTTTCAGGAAATCAACTGTGTCCTCTCCCTTTTATGAGCGGGAGATAGATTGTTTTCGTCCTGGTCGTCTGTCGTTCATCTCAGCATGTTTGGCTTCCAGAGGTTATTCCAGAAATAGACGGAATAACATATAGTTATGGCATCAAGCAAGACATAGATATAGCCAGACAAGCTGCAAAGAGAAAACAATTGTAAATCTGGTTATACATTATTTGCTTAAAATCAAGATCCCTCTGCAAACGGTAAAGACAACAATCTGATACAAAAGGGGAAACTATATTTTTCTTTGTTTTTGACCCCTACAAATGGCGATAAAAATCATTACAAAAAAATGAAAGATAGGAGGAATAAATATTTCCGGAAATTGTTCATAGATGTAATATTAATGTCTCCATTATTTTTAAAAGTGACAATCGGGTACGAATTAACGAAGCATCAATTTTCAACATTTAAGTGAAATCAGATCCTTACTTAATAATATGATTTTAATGCTATAGTTAGCAAATTATAATCTTCAATTACAAATGCGGGTCAAAACAAAATTACCAAATACAGTTGTAAAGAGCCAAATTCCATGAGGTAAATAATAAAAAACAGGTGCATAATCGCCGGAAAAATTGTCAACCGCAGCTAAATCTCTTTTAGTAATACAAAACTTCCAAGAAATAAGATAAAAAATATGAAACGGAATTGAATTTTGCTTTATATATCAGACATATTTTCAGTTTTCCAATGTTTTTATTTCCAAAGAGTATGACAAATAAAATGGTGAAAGGAATTTTGGAAAAATAATCGTATAAAAGTCTAAAATTATTTCTCTTTTTTAATCAGACATCACAGACGTAGCAATGTCATTATTATGTATGTATAATGTAGTTAAGCATGTATTTTTCTGGCAAAAATTCGACCCCGTGATAATCTAATTTGGAGACGATCATTTGATTTCCATCAGAGGGCTTGGGCGATTTTGCTTAGAAAAAAATATTCATTTCATGTAAAAGAATGGATAACAGGTCACCTGCAGTGACTGAAAATTATAATTACATGCCACAATCTGCCGAGGAACTACTCAAAACACGTATAAGACAAAAGACAAACGTAGACTCGAAACAGCCGGACTTGGTACTGGCACTAGCAAAAGCCACCACTAGGGTTAAACCAGTTGATGGGTTCCCATACCTCTCTTTTATCTGTCCTGTTTCCCGATAGTATGAAAACGTACGAATAAAATCCAATACAGGTAGACTACTAACTCCATGTCCAAAAACTTGAGAAGACAATACGTAATTTTGAAAGATGGGTCAAGGGGTGCCTGCCGTTAAATTGCCAGCTAGCTCAAGGAGCCTAGTCTGCTGGTAGAAAACTTCGGTGAAAAATCAAATTAAAAAAATTCCCGAAGGGTTTGGTCAAGGATCATCATAAATTTTAGTAGACATTGGCAGTATCAATGAGAGGCCAGTAAGTGCGCAAAATTTTCAGGTCACTAGGCACTAAAGTTAAGATAACAAATGCAAGCAAAATATCTTGTCGATATCCCCTATTACGTAAAGAATGTAAGCTACGTCCCAGCTTTTCTCGACTTTTAATCAATTTCTTGCATTTTCAACAACATTTCCGTAAAAACGAGGATTAGAAATGTCCTTAATAATAAGCTGTTTACGAGTAACGCCATATTTAGATATCAAATGTTCATATCTATTATAAGACTTCTGAAATGTATTCAACAACTTATGAAATCTGTAAATGTAAAAAGTGGATAACAGGAAACACCTAAAATGGCTGAAAATTATAATTACATGCCACAATCTGCTATGGAACTACACAGGAAGAACACGAATAAGACAAAAGACAAACGTAGACAACGATAGGAACTCGGGACAGCCGGACTTGGTACCGGCACTAGCAAAAGCCAGCGGTAGGGTTGAACCGGTTTATTGGTACCCAAACCTCCCCTTTATCTGTCCCGTTTCCCTACAGTATGCTAAACATACGAATAAAACCCAATACAGGTAGACTACTAACACCAATACCACAATCTTGAAAGGAAAGAAAAAAAAACAATACGTAATTTTGAAAGACGTGTCAAGGGGTGCTCGCCGCTAAACTGCCGGCTAGCTCAAGGATCCTAGTCTGCTGGTAGAACACTGTCGCATTACGGAAGAAAAATTAAACTCAAAACTTCCCGAAGGGTTTAGTCAAGAATCATCATAAATTTCAGTAGACATCGGCAGTATCAGTGTGTGTGCAAAATTTTCAGGTCATTAGGTCTCAAAGCTAATTTAACGGATGGAAGCAGAATATCTTGTCCATATCCCCTTTTATGTAAAGAATGTAAGTTACGTCCTAGCTTTTCTAGACCTTTAATCAATTTCTGGCATTTTTTAACAACATTTCCGTAAAAACGAGGATTAGAAATGTCCTTAGTAATAAGCTGTTTACGAGTAACGCCATATTCATATCTCTTATAAAACTTCTTAAATGTACTCAACAACTTATGAAATCTGTAACCCTCTTTTAAAAGTTTGGCTGTGACAGTAAGGTTACGTTCATTAAAATCGTCAACAGTAAAATAAACTCGTGCAAATCGTACCAGTTGAGAAATATACACCCCAAAGGATGGAGCTAGAGGGATGTCGCCGTCAAGAAAGGGGAAATTGGTAATAGTTAAATCAAAATTATCCCGTTTATCATATCGTTTTTATTTTAGCAGAGTCAATAATGAGAGTTGAATCCAGAAAAAAAACAGTTTTTGGAATCATTGTTAGTTTTATTTAATTTAAATTGTTGCGGGTAAATAATGTCTACATAATCTTAAAACTGGGGATTATCAATAGTAAGGATATCGTAAATATACCTGATATCATGCCCATTTCGAACAAATTATTTATCACCAAATGTCACATTAGATTATTTATTTGTATTAATTTATATAGAAAAGAAAACAGGTAACACTTACGATGGCCGAAAATAACAATCACATGCAACAATCTACAAAGGAACTGCACTAGAAAAAAAGCAATAAAAAGAAAAAGAAAAATGTAGACAACGATAGGAACTCGGGATAGCAGGACTTGATACCGGCACTAGCAAGAGCTAGTTAACCCAAAATATAATTTTATTTTATTTGAGGTTAGCTAGTTCTTGCTTTATTTTAGACAAGTATGATATTAAATTAAAATATTACAAAATCGCCCAAGTCCTCACCTGAAAATCAAATTAGGGCCCCTTTATGGATGTAATACTAGGTCTGAGTGCATCCAAAGCTGAAAAGAAATTAAAGAGTTGATAAACAATATAACATAAAGAGACTTAAAGTAATGAACAACGATTTTTGACAAAAGGAAGATATTTAAGCTCAATAAAAGTTACAATTTTCAGATATTGTAGATTTTTAAATGATCGGTTTAAGGATTAGCTCAAAGAAATGAACATCCTCGGGGATTATAAATCAGCGTTCTACTGATCATTTTCCTCCTGAGGTTGAAAATAAGCTCTCTAAAATTACTAATTACATAGTCAATACAACACAAATAAATCCATTTGAAATAACAAAATACCACAGTTACTGGAAATGTTGTTTCTGTATATTGTCATCTTTGACAAATTATTTCTTTTCAGTTTAGATCAAGACAAAATATTTGGAATACCATACGCAAAAAAAATGTAAAATCTGATTGAGCACAAACAACCAAACAGATCTAATATGGATTCCAAAAACAGCTAAGGCAAAGCTATAGAAGAGGCAGCTACTTCTTAGTTTTATGTTTTATAAAAATTTACATATTTTAAGATTCCTGATAAATCGATTTTCGGGCCAGCACCGACGTATTGGCTTCTAGTTTGGTGAATACATTCGGGTACTAACAGTCCACAAGCAGATGCATCAGCCCGATGCTAATAAATAAGAAAATACTGAAGTTACTGTAAATTTTGTTTTTACACAAATATAGGGTAGAGAATATACAAAACAATCTTACATTTTGAGTTTTAATATTACTTGATGTATCTTGAATTCACCACTATTGTTTTATAATGTTCACTATAATTCATTAGACTGTAAATGTGTGATGGCTTTAGTGATATTGTTCATTAAGACAAAAAACGTTTTCCCGTGCCATCGATTTCCATTCCAAATAGAAGCGGCACTCAGCAACCCATGTGGACGGCCTATTGAAAACAGAAGTTTCCATGGAGATATTGCCGTAATCATTCAAAGTATAATCCATAGAACTGATGATTTAATTGGTAACTATGTGAGTATGTCTTACTTATGTCAAGTTTGTACAGTATTACATCGGGCTTCATTTTTAATATTGACTGTCTGTTGTTTGTCCTTTCCAGCACATGCAACCAGGGGCATTTTTACACATGAGACGAGAACAAGATATTATACTATCATAGCCCTTGTATAGGTCAATATGATGTTATACCGACCTGAGAGATGGATATTAACCGACAGCGAAGCTGGAGGTCGATATGCATTTCTCGGTCGATATTATACAATTATAGCCTTGGTGTAAGTTAATATGACGTTGCATCGGACTGAGAGATGCATATGGACCGACAGCGAAGCTGGAGGTCGATATACATTTCTTGGTCGATTTAACATCATATTGACCTATACAAAAACTATAATTATTATATTACTAATTGAATTGATGCATATTGATTGTACTATCCTAATTTTGCAATTTGTTTTATAAGTAATTAAATACCCCAATATGTCCTTTTATACATTTCTTACATTTCAAAAATTGTGATTTATGCAAATTTTTTTTGGGGCCTTTTAAGTAGATACAAGCGAGAAGATGAAGCAAACAAAATTTCTTGTTAAGTATATTTCTTACTAACATGGCGGTTAATCAGTCTTAAATGAGAAAAAAATTTCATTTCACTTTAACATGCCATCAGTTTCTTCCATCGAATTTACAATTTTAATTGTAAATACATCAATGGAAAATCGAAATGACCTTTTTACGTGACAGGAACAAAAATTAAATTATGAGCTATTTCTAATAACTGTGCAATATCATCCATGCAATCAGCCGTTTTAGATATGCCTTTTCTGTGCAACCTCACAAGATATAGGGGGTCATGTGATTATGTTCTGCTCAAAGAAATAGCACGAAAAATATGTAATTAATAATATCGATAAATATTTAGGACATTCTGATGCCATAGGTCAAAAAGATAGATTGCCTCTTACATAGAGGGATACAATTTACAGGAACTGTCAATTATACCTTTCAATAATCTAGGATACTGAATCTAATGCGCAATCTGCGCTCGAAAAAGTAATGTATCGTAATTTTTGCTATTATTAGGAAGCAATGAAGGAATATGGAATTAATACGCATGAGAAAAAGTCTCTAAAATACATGGTAAAACAAAGCAATTGAACAACGTTTTAATTCTACTGCCGTTGTTTATTGTTGTTTGTCATCTTGAACTCACCATGAGGCCTTCAACAATGAGTTTTGCTCATACCTCAAAGTTCAAGACTGTCCAACCACCGGTTTGAGTGGATTTCAATGTTAATTGTCAAGGGACCTTACATCAATGTTCTTCATTGCCTATGAACAAACATAAAACAGTTGGCAAAGTGTTCTGACAATCGCTGTTATTCGTTGCTCGACAAAAAGCCACAGGGCACTCAAGGAGCCAAAAGTAAGTAAAATCATAAGCAAATTGACTTAGATTGACTCAACCGACAAACAACGGAAGGAGATATCTACAAAATTTTTACACATATTTTTATTCTTAATTGAAAAATATAACTGTTAGTTCACGCTGACATGTTGTAATGCTAGTGATTTGGCTGACTGAGAGTGCATCCTCAAGCAGCGGTATTAACCAACCAGAAGAAATAAACTTCCACATCAAATATCTTTGCAGTTGTTCTGGAACTAAAAAAAAATATCGGCAAACAAAACAAGCGTAAAATTTACATAGAATTGCTAAGTGTAAAACAATGCAAAAAGAAAAAATAATAATAATAATTAAAATTGTAATCTTGCGATAAAATTTCAATAGGTCATTTTCAATTGTATTAGTATATATCCTTATAATGACAACGCCAGATGCTTTCATTTAATGCATATCCAGAAAGACAAAAAAGAAAGCACTTTAGATTCAAAATGACCTTGAAGTTAGTTTCAAGGTCTAAAGGTCATCCGTTTTGCAAATAAGCACATTATGCGGAGAACCGTTTCATAAAAGGGAAAATATTTTTCCGCTTCTTTTAACACAGCTTACTGCTACATTTTTTTTCATTTTGCTCCTTTGTTTGTGTTTGTAATTAAATGACCCTCAATACGTTTCAGAATTCCAGAAAGATAGTCCAGACAGCAAGAAATCTGCGTCAAAGACTTCCTGTAAATTTACAAGTAAATGTGAGTCTTTTCTCAAAATAATTCCTGATAAAAACAACACAATACTTTAGTTTTGTCTACAAAACATTGCATTTTATCCCATTCATAAGCTTCATTGCACTAAATATGTTTATTATTGTCTATTTGTTTTCCTTTTGTCATTTTGTCTCCCATTTGTGTAACATCTGAATTGCCGTGTTGAATTTTATATCTTTGTTTCGATATTTGTTTGCCTATGAAATTATATTAATTTTTAAGTAATGGGCCAATCAAATACATAAAAAAACATCTTTCTTCTTTTCACAAAGACGAATATTGAGGGATTGATTGGTAATAGTTAATTGTACACATACATTAGATAATTAAACATGTTATTCTTATATTGAAGAAAATAAGATAAATATTCCCATATATTAAAACAGCGGCATACGGCACTATCTCAATGATGAGTAATCAACACTGAAAAGGTATGAAAAAACACACATGAATCAAAGTCTTTAAAAATGAACACTTTAAAAATACACAATGAGAAATCGGGCCAGCCATCAACCAGATTTCTGACAAAAAGCTCATTGGGCTAGCATGTGCAATATTGACGTCGGTCATCCTTACCAAAAACCTGACAGAGACGACAGAAAAGAATATATAGAACTTAACACATCCAAGGATAAATAAATAATATTTTATAGAGAATTAACACTTTATTTTACCCAGGCAGTGTCATATGAATATAAAAAGCTCACAAAATTCTAACACTTCATTTCAAGGTAAGAAATAACTAAATACCGAAGTTACTGTGAATTTACTTTCTGCATATGCGCATTTCGACAAATTATGTCTCATCAGTGCAGATAAAATCTAAATGTTTGGAAGACCATAGAATGAAAAATGTTTAGAAACTGACAGAGAACAAATAACCAAAATAAGAATGACTAGGTAGCAAAGTGTTTTTTTTTATATCATTTTCCGTTTTATATGACGTTTCTTCGTTTAGTAATCCCCAAGAATAACTTTGATTTTAAATACACTGAATGACTGGCAGTCAAATTGACCATTGATACACCATCAGCAGCATCACACCTGGATTTTTATATAAATATTGATAGCTCTGGACGTCTAAGAACAAGAGTGATGGTTTCGATATTTCTATGGTGAACTTTCTATTTGTTAACAGTTATATTTCAACATCTCCAGCATTTCACAAATAATTGGCCCTTACCTATAGCCGTTTCACAACTTCCTTCTTCGCTATTGTCATGCCTACAGTGTGTAAGAGATTGAGTACGCATAACGAGATAAGTGTCTCAAAAGATTTAAAGTATGGCTATATTCAACCACTGTTGCAATTGTTACTACAGAGATTTATAAGGCCCTCATTCTGATTTTTCATATCGTTTTTACAAATGCGAAAGGATATTTTCGAGTAGGTCCAAGGTTCATAACCGGATTGATCAGCACCAAATATGACAACATCATTCTTTTCATTGGCAGTGTGATAGATTTCACTCATGTAGCAGATTATCTTACCCGTCGAGAACACCTTGTATACTCTCGGTTTTCAGCGGGACTTCACACTATCAGTACTTTGGCTTTCTGTGTTACACTGATGCATTTTAGTTTTTTCTTGTTCGCTGATAATTGTGATAATTAATATAAGAAAGATAACAGGAAATACCTACAATGGCCGTAAACCACAATCACATGCCACAATCCACCAGGAAACCGCACGAGAAAAACAATAAAATGACAAAAGACAAACATGGACAACGATAGGAACTCGGGATAGCCGGACTTGGTACCGGCACNAGCAAGAGCTAGCGGTAGGGTTAAACCGGTTTATGGGTAAAGAAACCTCCCCTTTCTCTATCCCGTTTCCCTATAGTATAATAAAACATACAAATAAAACCCAATACAGGTAGACTACTAACTCCAAGACCACAATCGTAATTTAGAAAGATGGGTCGAGGAGTGCTCGCCGCTAAACTGCCGGCTAGCTCAAGGAGACTAGTCTGCTGGTAAAACACTGTCGCACAACGGAATAAAGATCAAACTCAAAACTCCCCGATGGGTTTGGTAAAGAATTATCATAGATTTCAGTAGACATCGGCAGTATCAGTGAGAGGCCAGTATACCTGTAATATCTTCAGGTAATTGGATCTCAAAGCCAATTTAACGGAATGATCCTGTCAATGTAAGTTACGTCCCAGTTTTTCTGGATTTTTTATCAGTTTTTGACATTTTTAACAACATTTCCATAAAATCGAGGGTGAGAAATGCCCTTAGTAATAAGCTGTTTGCGAGTCGCACCATATTTAGAAATCAAATCTTCATATCTTCTATAAAACTTCTTAAAGGTGTTAATCAATTTA
>MJUU01017844.1:42323-92986 GCA_002080025.1 Modiolus philippinarum
ATTGTCAATAGTAAGGATATCGTCGATGTACCTGCTGTTATCGTTGAAAATTGAAATAAGTTGATCACTGTTTTGTACGGTTCCATTCTGTAGTTTTTTCATAAAGTCCCGTTCGTAACAGAACAGAAAAAGATCTGCAATGTTAGGTGCACAGTTTTTACCCATGGGAATTCCAATGACCTGTCGATAAACGATGTTGCCAAAACGAACAAAAATATTGTCCAGCAAAAAATTCAGTGCCTTAATCATGTCATCACAAGTCCAGGAACTATGATTATTGTAAATGATATTAGAGAAGAATCCTTGCTTTTTATTACAACAAATGAACTGTAGACCAGAAAATTTGAAAGACCATGTAATAAGTTGTCCCAATTTTGATTTAATCAATTTATGTGGAAGGGTTGTATAAAGTGTAGAAAAATCATAACTGTCAATAGACGAAACTGGTCTTTTTATTGACTGTAATTTATCTAAAACATCAATGGAATTTTTTACACTCCAAAAGTAATTTACACCAGAGTTTTGATAGTTTTTTTCACAGTATTTGATAACTAACTCTTTAATACAGGTGAAGGCACTGGTTAAATGGATGGATTAATAAGTGGTAGAACAGTTAATCGATGCCGAAATAAAACGATGTTTGTAGGGATTTTTGTGAAGCCTAGGAACCCAGTACATAGTAGGCAATGTGTTATCTTTGGGTGGAACTTGGAGCATTTTTGTATCGTTGAATTGCTTTTTGGTTAATGATTTTTCTTCAAAATTAGTACGTTTGAAAGTGTTAGACTTTGATAATTCATTTTGTTGGACATCGATGTAGTATTTCTTTCAAATAATAGAAACGTTGTTAGAGGCTTTGTCAACTGGTACAAACACATATTTATTACTAAGATCTTTTAATTTTAACTTAATTCTGTTTACAGACAGCTTAGGCGGTGATTCTTTATAATTATCTTTATAAAGATTTATTCTATTGGTGACTTTGGTTATAATTTTATCACTGAACATATTGAGTTTTTTGCGGGTTCACACTGCTAATGCTTTAGTTTGTTAAGTTCTGCGTTTATTTATTCTTTGTAAAGTTGTCTCCATGTTTTGAATTTTGATATCTTAGAATTTCCACTCTCTCCTTTTTGCTTCGGAATTCGTCAGCCAATATCTTGATGCGCAAAAAAGCAAGTTAATTTCAGTGAATTAAAGAACACAATAATAGGAAATACCTCCAATGGCTGAATATCACAACAAAGGCCACATGCCACATGCTACATTCCTCAAGGGTACTGCACACAAAGAACGCAAATTAAAGACAAAAACAAACGTAAACATCGACGGGAATTCGGGATAGCCGGGCTTTTTATCAGCACTAACAAAAGCCAGCGCTAGGATTAAAGTGGTTTATGGGTATCAAACTTCATTTTCTCTATCAGTCCCTCTCTATTTATCTATAAAACATTACCGTCTGAAATTGACAATTGAAAATTGCAGTGAACTTCCAAAATTCGTTTCAGAATGCTGATGTAAGCCATATCAGGGAACGTATATTTACTACACTGAAATTATATTACCAAAGAATATCTTCAATGGAATTAAAAGAAGAATTCCTACGTCAGTATTGGAGTACAACATTTGATTCACAGCTAAGAGGGTTAAAATCTAACATTCAATTGATGATGTGTATCTTAGAAGACAGACAGAGACAGCTGTTAGTGATACCCTGTAGAACGAATTGGAATAATATGTCTCACTACCAAACAAACAGTCTAAGAGCTTTACGACGTCTCAGACAATTTCTTGTTAATATTAGGCAACAAAGTGATTTCATTTTGTAACAAGAGAATTTGTTTTACCATTCAGAGCCCGGAAGACGAAATATTAACCCATTTACATTTTCTTATACAAAATCAGATTTATTCAGTATAATACAAAAAGAAGGGAAACGGGAAATGTGTCAAAGAGACAACGACCCAAAAGGGAGTAATAATGACTGATTCCATGCAATAGAAGTAAATACAAGTTTACTCCTATTTACGTAACACTTTTAGAAATGCTTGCGCATTTTTTCGACCATTTCAACTGGCCATCATTTTTGTACATGTACTGCCATTACAAAAAATAACACAGTACAAAGCAAAATTCGTTTGAAACCATTTCGAATTTAATATGCGATGGCCTTTGTTTTTCCAGATTTCGATTTTCTTTCCACTGATTTGATACTTGCTAAATAAGTATGATCTGAATAAGCTTTTTAACTGTTTGCTAATACCAACTATGAGCAATGATGTAACGTAAAGTGGGATTTTTGCGAGGGTTTAATTTTTGCTATTTTTGCGGGTACAAGTCATTCGTAAACATTAAACTCGTAAAATTTAATACAATTCCCCAAAATCCTTATAAAAATATTAGAAGTGAAAAAAAAACTTATATGACAAAATGTCATTTCATTCTTAAACTTGTTGCTTGTACAGTGTTTTATCACTTCAGTGTATTTTACAGATATAATAATACAATTATTTAACCTTTTTATAATTTTATCAAATTTCCAAACCGCAAAAATTAAAGCTGCGAAAAATAATACCCTGATTTTAGACCAAATCCGCAAAAATTTTACCCCGCAAGAATTTCCCGCTACACGGGGAATAAAAACTGATACTGTTATACTGTATACCGTTGTTTATCTTAAGAGTTTCATATTAGGTTTTACATAAAAGCTGCAAATGATATTTGTATTTATTTTTTTTTTATTTCAATTATATTTTTCTGTTATTTTACACAAAATAAAACTAGATTTTTATTTGTATTTTTCTTTTTTGCATATGATTTGATCGTTCAAATGATTGTTATGTTTTTATTTCCGTGCTTTGTGGCTGCCTCGTATCTTTGTTTTGTCTCTGTTTTTCTGTGTTGACGTTGTTGCCATGCCTCTAGACTGTTATTTTTGTAAATAAACACATCCATTGTTACTTCGTTATTTTACAGCCGTTATTTTCAATCACATTCTATTGGTAATAAAACTGAAAAATAATTGAGTTCTGCAGATTACCATATTTGAAATGGACATGATGTCGACGAAGATGACAATGTCTGTGACTTCGACGCAGACGATTATTTATGTATGATTTCCACGCAGACAACATCAAAGCTTATGGAAGGCAAAAATATAAAGTATGTAATTCAGAATAATGATAATATTTTGAGACTAACTGTACTGGTCAGACCAAATATTAAGGCAAAACAAGAGATATTAAAAAAAAACTATAGATATTAAAATAGAATAATATCATGCTAGCAGGGGATGTATTAACTTTAAGGATGTCTAGCTTTGCATGAAGCCTTCTCATAATGAATTGAATGGAAATTTTTTTTCTGGAAGTCATGGTCTTTCCGTTTCATGAGATGATGAGTAAGTAAAAAAGAACATTTATTATCACATTTGCCTTAGCATTTTCCAGAAAAATTGATTATAACTTTATCGTGTAAACTGAGCATGATGGCTTTTGGAACCCCCTACAACGGCAGTAGAATAACGAAGGCACAAGGGAAGTGTTGATTACACCTTCAGGTGCTCCAGAAAGGTAAGCATGTCCTGCTCCACTGGTGAAACCCGTCGCACAATGTTATCTTATACATTTTGATGCCTATTGTTATACTTGCCATGCCAAATAGTAAAATTTCGTACTGTTAATGGCAATTTCTCTTTTTCAAATTTGTTTTTGTCAAGTAGCTGAGAAAATAACAGTTTCGATTTGATACTCGATTGCAGAGAGACCGGCGTATGTTTCGGGTTTTCTTCTTTCTTGGTTGATCGGGAAGTGGTTGCCGTCCTTGACTACATATCTAGGTATTGCATGGACGATTCCATTCTCTCTTCAGTTACTTCAACTTTTTATATTGCTTTTTGGTGTTATTAATTCCTGACTATCTATAATAACTGACACATTTTTCAAGTATAACATCTAACTATTTTCATTGAGTTCGCTCCCTTTCCCCGTTCAAATTCGACAATTTATCTCTTATCAGTGGAGATAATATACTTCGAAAAAACACAATAATGAGTTTTTGAAATATAAAATAATCTGTACTAGCTGATCTACCTGTATAGGTTTTATTCGTATTTCTGTTATACTATAGGGAAACGGGACAGGGAAAGGAGAGGTTTGGGTACCCATAAACCGGTTTAACCCTACTGCTTGCTTTTGCTAGTGCTTGTACCAAGTCCGGCTGTCCAGGGGTCCTATCGTTGTTTACGTTCGTCTTTTGTTTTTATTGTGGTTTTTTCTTGTGCAGTTTCTTTTGTTCATTGTGGCATGTGACTGTTTTTCGGCCATTGTGGGTGTTTCCTGTTATCTTTTTATTCTATTTTTAATGACCAGAGAGGAAAACTTCGCATTAGAAAAGGTATAAAATTTAGTCCTTTTCTGTTATTCTCTTTGTATAGACGAAAACTTTGCTGAATGAGTATCAATATTAAGCTGCACGTAGAATAATTGCTGCTCTGTTTAAGTAGTTCAGAAAAAAACCATCAGTCCAAAATATATTTAAAACACAATGAATCAGACATCACACAAGTACTGCACATAAAAGAAAATACGATGAAATCATTAAATCACGTGTATTCTCAGCATAATAAGACATGTGTAGCTCAATTCTTTTTTGTCGAACGATTCAGTATGCAGTATATTTTGCTAACAAAAAAGGTAAACACAAATTCTTATTTGTTTAACAAAATCTAACACAGTGAGGAAAAAAACAAGACTGAGATTGTTTTATTTTATTTTATCTCTTTTTATCTGCACTGAAGAGACATAATCTGTCGAAATGCGCATACGCAGGGATTAAATTTACAGTGGCTTCGGTATTTGTTTTGATTTATTACCACTGGGCCGATGCCTCTGCTTGTGGATTGTTAGTCCGTAAGGGTACTCACCAACCAAGAAGTCACTACTTCGGTGCTGACTCGAAAACCGATTTGAAACTTGGCATATTTAAATTTAACAAAATGTTGTTTAAAAATTGGAGTACCCCCTTTCGATTTGCACTGAAGAGAAATAATTAGTCAAAATGCGCATATGCATAAACAAAATAATCTATAACTTCAATATTTTTTATTTACTACCACTGGGCCGATGCCTCTGCTGCTGGACTGTTAGTCCGCAAGGGTACTCACCAACCTAGTAGTCAGTACTTAGATGATGATCCGAAAATTGATTTGAAACTTGCCGTGTCTAACTTTTACAAAATTTGGTTTAAAACTAAGGAATGTCTCCCTCATGCATAGCTCTGTACTGAGCTAATTTTGGCTTTTCTATTTAGAGCCTAATTGTTATTTATTTTCAATCATCTATACACGTTTTTCGGTTTATGGACTTCCAAATGTTTTGATTTGATATGCACTAAAGACATAATTTGTCGAAATGCGCATATGCAGAACTAAATAACCAGTAAATGGGGGGGGGGGTTATAGCAATAGTACCGATCAGTGTTGTCAAGAGCCAAAGTCCATGAGACAAAAAGACAATGGTCCTAACTTAGTAAAAGATTTTAAAAAGTAATGTTGGGGTAAAGCGGTTTTATGAGGCGCCAGTTTTCCCCTTCCATTGTGGTAGTGTCCGGTAGCTTCGGTATCTTTTTTACTTTTTTTAAAAATTATATTCTTCGAATATTCAAATTCTACACCATAAAAAAAAATGACGCCGAAAAACAAAAAACGATTTTTCAAAATAATAACTCGTATGATGATGATATCACTATTGTTGCAAGTTTGTCTCTTAGACAAATTCTATGGCCGTCACCACGACATCATAGATAGATATGAAATGTCAGTGTCACAAATAAAAACTGACATTTTCAGCTAGATTCGCGTCTTCCCGGATTTGACATTACCGGTTTTGACTTACCCTGGATTGACCCACTGACAGTGTGACGGGTGCTGTGCACAGAGCAGGACATGCTTACCCTTCCGGTCCGGAGCACCTGATGTCACTCTTGTTTATTGAGAGTTCACACTATTAGTGCTTTAGTTTTTTGTGTTGTATATGTAATGTTCGTGTGTTTTGTTGGCATGTTGTGTCTTTTGTCTTCCGTCCTTTGGTGTTCTTGCTTTTGCCTTGTCTCTGGACTTTGATTTGTGTAATCTTGTGCTTTGTTCCTTCGGTATTCTACTGTCGTTGTTTTAGAGTAGTAAGTGAGAACCGAACCGTTAATCCAAAACGAACAATCCAAGGACAATGGCAACATCAGAAACAAAAAAAAGAAAAAAAAACAGAGACACAACATGGGTACGGCACAGAAAAGAAAAATGAAGACACACACACAAACAAAGATGAAGAACACGGACCAAACAAAAACCATGGGTGAGATCAGGTGCACTGGCATAATCTATGAACTATGGCATAATCATCACGAAAGCTCCTTATACATCCTGGTCATTGAAGATGATAGAATGACTTCGTATTTATTGCCTTGATAAATGACAAACTGCACTTTCTATTGGCAGTGCTTTAAGATTAGCCTCTGATTTTACACAGCTTGTATAGTGCACCCGATTAGATTTTTCATTCATATCAGCCTAATTTTTGTTTAAAAACTTTTATGAAACAAGTAATAACTTTTCAGATAAGTAAAGTTTCGTATAACACACTAAGTTGTCGGAAGAGAACAGATCTCTCTTTCAATACACCTTCATGTTAAATTAGAAAAATTTTCTAAATTTTACGGAACAGAAAGCAGTTTACTCAAATGATTTTCTTTAATTGCTTACTACAGGGTATGATGCATTTGCAAAAGAATGAAGTTTGTTTATAATATGCATAATGGTTTTAGCCTTACCCTATTCCTTTGAAGCTGTAATAACTTGATCAATATAGATAAAGGACAATTCCGTCACTGCAAGGTTTGCATATATTTTAACTCTTTGTTTTTCATGAATACTTGCATACGAATATCAAAGGCATTAAAAAAGGCATTACTACATTTTTAGATCAACTGGCAGTTAGCTCAGTCCTTTAATTTCAGCTTCCGCTAAATAAACGATTATCTTTCTCTTTATTATCCAAAATTCAAGGAATATTTACACCAGATCTATCCTAATGAACTTGAAATTAAAGAGACTACTGATACACCTTCGTACACCAACTTCGTACTTCGATCTTTTGGTATACATTGACGAAGATGGACTTTGGAATCTAAGCTATATGACAAATGTGATGAATTTTACTTCCCAATTGTGAACTTTCCCTCTCTAAGCAGCAATATACCTACCTCTCCAGCCTATGAAATGTACATTTCACAGTGGATTCGTTACTGTCGAGAATGTAGTTTATACAGTGATTTTTTGAATAAAGCAAAAACACTGTCCCAAAAGTTGCTGAATAAGGGATTATTCAGCCTTTGTTATTTTCATCCCTGTGGAAATTCTATGGCCGTCACCATGACATCATTGACATATATGACGTGTCTATGTCCTAAATGAAAACGGACATTTTTAGCTAGATTTCATATCTTCAAGGATTTGACATAACCGGTTGTGATTCATCCCTGAATTGATGCGATGATAGTGTGACGGGTGCCTCTAGTGGAACAGGACAAGCTTACCCTTCGGAGTACCTGATGTCACTCCCGGTTTTCATGGGAGTTCACACTATGAGTGCCTTAGTTCTTAATGTCGTCTTTTTATTTCCATGCATTGTGGCTGTCTCACGTCCTTGTTTTGTCTTTGTTTTTCTCTGTGTTGTCTTTTGACTTCGATTTTTATAATTATCACTTCCCTTGTTCCTTCAGTATTCTACTGCCGCTGTTTCATAAGAAGATAATATCGTTTTTAATTTCTGAGGATGACTTTGAATTACAAAATAAATCGTCAATAGCCGTGTCCTTTAATAAGCAGTTGATATAGTGCTTTTTGTAGAAAATGTCATTTTGTATTGTTTTTAAAGAAGAAAATATAACAGGAAACACATACAATGACTAAAATTATAATCACATGCATGAAAGTCTAATAACAACGCAAACTACAATAGGACAGCCCCGGCACTATTGCAAGGCCAGTGGTAGTGTTAAACCATTCCTAAACAAACCTCATCTTCCTCTGTCTCGTAATTAGAGATTAATGAAAAAACTGAAACTACTAGGTCGACATCTTTTTGGACTTCCATCTCCACTTACGAAAATAGTTATCCCAGTTCTAAACGTTAGAACAAAATGGACAACTTCAAATTTAATTTTATTTTTTTTTCCTTACATTAAGAGCAACAGTCTTATTTATCCTGCTTGTAGAGTGTGTATATAACAATTGATCCGTTCCGCGAGAGCTATAAACAATTATTCGGATTTTCTTATTCGGCAAAGTTATCCCTGTGATTGCCTTATTAAAAAAATCCGTCTCGTCTCATTCCTTCACTTATGAAGCATTTCATTAAGAAATAATTCTATAGATAAAAGTGACAACAGAAGTCCGAGTCGATCAAAGGGAGAGACCAGTAAGGAAAATCCATATAACATACGAAAGAATCAGGGAAACACAACCCAGCACAGAACATTTTTGGCATATTTAGATATCAGTTCTTGTGGGATAAAAATAAAGTTCTGCTCCGAAATGTGATTCAAGATGGCTTTCATTTAGTACCGGGTTAACATTTTTCCTTTCATTGTCTATGACCTTTATAAAGCAATTACTACCTGACACTAAAGAAATGAAAGGGAAGGTTTTGAGTGCCAGGTGAGGACCATGCAGTTTAGATTTTTTCGGTGAATCTTCACCTACTTTGCCTTTTGGATTTCTGCTCTGATGATTTTGTTCGGTGATTTTGTTATAATTCTCGTATCCTATAGTATAATAAACATGAAACCCAATATATCCTTAAGAATAAAAGAATAAGACAAAGCGATTAACCTTTCTATGTATTTCAAGTATTGTGTACTTGTTCATGAGAGAATTTCTCATCCGGATCTGCTAAAAAAACTTTCAAATTTTGGCTTTTTTTTTTTTTTTTTTTTTTGTAGTTTCCAAATTTATTCTGACCACCTTTTTATGGTGCCAACATCTCACTATTATATATTGCCAAGTTTTCTTACAATCGACTTAATGAGTGTCCTATGTTTGTCTATATGTTGAAATTGTCTACTAACTTGAGACACTAGTTCTTCTGTCTGGTATGAATGACAGTAATTGTAAGAGCACTTTGCCTGTTTATTTTATGTTTGCTGACAATCTCGCATCCATCGGATGAAAAGAGACATGGATGTGACAACGGCAGTAGAATACCGAAGGAACAAGGGAAGAGAAGACTACAAAAATCGAAATCCGAAGACATGGCAAAAACGGCAACAGAGAAAAACAAAGACAAAACAAGGACGAGAGACAGCTACAAGCACGGAAATAAAAAGACGACATTAAAAACTAAGGCACTCATAGTGTGAACTCCCATGAAAACCGGGAGTGACATCAGGTGCTCCGGAAGGGTAAGCATGTCCTACTCCGCTAGCGGCACCCATCACACTATCAGTGAGTAAATCCAGGGTTGAGTCGCAACCGGTTATGTCAAATTTGTGAAGACGTGAAATCTAGCTGAAAATGTCCGTTTTCATTTGGGACACAGACACGTCATATCTGTCAATGATATCATGGTGACGGCCATAAAATTTCTGAAGAGATGAAAGCTACAAAGGCTGAACAAATCCCTGACTAAGAAACTTTTGGGACAGTGCTTTTGCTCTATTCAAACTACATGCGCGACAGTAACGAATCAAATGTGAAATGTACACTCCATAGGCTGGAGAGGTAGGTATATTGCTGCTCAGAAAGGGAAAATTCACAATTGGGAAGTTAAAATCATCACGTTTGTCATATAGCTTAGTTTTCAAACGTCCATCTTCATCAATGTATATAAACAGATCTAAGTACGAAGCTGAAGTAGGTGTGTTAGTAGTCTCTTTAATTTCAAGCTCATTGGGATAGATCTGGTGTAAATATTCCTTGAATTTTGGATTATTAAGAGAAAGTTCATCGTCTATGTAGCGGAAGCTGAAATTAAAGGACTGGGCTAAGTGTTTTTGTTTTTTCTGTGTTAGCCCTTGTAAAAACTTGGCCTCATACGAGAAAAGAAAGCGATCAGCTTAAATCGGCGCGCAGTTAGTTCCTATGGGAATCCCGATTGTCTGTTGAAAAACGCGACCTCAATACTCGACAAAAATATTATCTATTAAAAATTCCAACATCTTAATTACGTCATTCTCCGTTTACTTCTTGTTTGACTCAGTGTGGTTCTTTACAAAATATGTACCGTTGTACAAAATTAAGCAAAATATTCCACCAAACCGGTGCTAGGACTTTCTTGAACTTACTATGAGATATGAGATATGGACAAAGCTCATTGTTTAAGGCTGCATGAAGAACAACAATAAAAGCCTTGTTCATTTGTTTAGTCCTATCATGTATTTGTAGATACTTTGTCTCCTGTGTATTTACTTTGTCTCCTGTGTATTTACTTTGTCTCCTGTGTATTTACTTTGTCTCCTGTGTATTTACTCTACATTCTTTCATTGTTTATTTAGAAAGATGAGTTGATTAAAACTTTTTTGTACAAGAGAAACAAAATGATTAGACACAATTTATACAACATTACAATTTTCCTCTCCCGACGAGTTAAGAGGTGTTCGCACTAGTCTACACAAGAACCCAATATATACAATGTTTGTATCTATATTTTTATCATTATACTACAAGTAGTTATGTGTCAGGGTCAGAAACTAACGTTTGCAATTCGTTTGTTCAAACTTCTATAGTACTCAATATCAACAAGTTAAAAAAATAAATATTTATTTTATATAATAAAAATATAATAATTTAAACAATTAAAAAATTAAAAGATTACAGTTACATGTTAAATATGTTATCATTTAAATATAAAAATATGTCAATAATTATATGTTATATGATAGATATTTTATTATATAAACAATAAATATATGCCAAAGACAATACCCGCATTATTCAATATGAATTACTATAATAGTGTATCACATTTTACTCAGTAACAGGACTAGAATTATGCATATTCATCAGTTGTTACTTTGATATTTTACCAGTCTCCTTTAGAAACTGGTGTTGAACATTCAAGGGAATAGTCGCTTGACATCGTATTTTATTTCCACACCGCTCTTATTTTCAGCAAATCGGTTTTAAAGTTGTTAAGTGTTTTTAAAGAGCTTGCCTGGTACTCTGCAAGTTTTTTCCGGTTCCAAGTACTCATGCAAAAATGATTTTTGGACGGACGTCGTTTAACATTTCGGGACACAAGACAAAGTCCATTCAGAATGTCTTTTTTAAATTCTTTTAGTTCTGGTGACAAATTATAGTTTATTCTCTTTCTAATCTTTTTTTCTTGCATTTCCATAGAGGCTATACTTAGATAATACATGGATAGGGCACTATGAATGCATTTCGGAATATGTCGTGACTTTTTACTCTGTAAAAAGATAAGATGCATTTAGGTAATATCATATATTAAGAATTTTACACTATACAACTCAAACATCAAAATTCATACGACACTTACAAGAATGGACAAGTTTTTTATAAGACAGAATAGACAGAAACAACCAAACATGCATCTGACCAGTACACACTTATCAATTATCCAGGGGTGAAAGATTTTAAATTAAGTAAGTGCTCTAGGTATATTATTATTATTGCATTGTTATATAATGCATGTTATTCTACACTTCAAATTAGTAAAGAATTAGTTATTGTTTTGAATATGTCTGTAATCTAATTATGTATGGAGACATCAACTTCAGCCTAAAACAAGCACAGCTCCTATTTTGAAATCAAAGACTACTATACACTTTTAAAAAATACTTCAATATGTATTTGTTCGAAAAATAAGACACGCAACATAATTCAATCTATAGATTACTATATACTTTTTGTCCGCGTATATGCCTAGTTTACTTCCCAAATGTCGACAAATTGAAGACTAAGAATTAAAATCATACTTATTTTATTTGTCCGATTTAGCAGGTATGATTCTGAATGTAAAATATTTACTGGTTAAGTTACATTCATATTTTTAAGTTTTATTTTGACCTCACGTATTTTGCAAGAGACCATCTCAATTATTCCAAGGTTTCATATTCCTATTCCACCAATAATAAATAGTAGTCCCTAAATGATGAATACCGAAGTTACTTGAAATTCGATTTTTGCTAATTTCTACCACTTGTGTCTCCTCAGTGCAGATCGATTCGAAATATTTTGAAGATCAGAATCTAAACGATATATGTAGGGTAATACAGAACATCTAATTGGAAAGCCAAAACCAGCTAAGAACAGAGCTTTGAAGAGAATGATACTTCTTAAGTTGAAACAAAGTTGCAAAATGTATATATAGGTAACTAAATACCGAAGTTTCTGTGAATTTTGATTCTGCATATGCGCATTTCGACAACTTATGTCTCTTCAGTGCAGATAAAATCTAAACGTTTGGAAGACCATAAAGTCAAAGATGTTTAAAAGCTGATAAAGAACAAATTACCAAATATGATCTAAATAGAAAGCCAAAATCAGCTAAGGACAGAGCTTTGCATGAGGGAGATACTCCTTAGTTTCAACAAAATTTACAAAAATTAGATATTGTAAGGTTAAAAATAGAATCAGCTTTTGGGTCAGCACCGAAGTACTGACCACTGGGCTGGTGGTGAATACCCTCGGGGACTAACAGTCCACCAGCAGAGGCGTCGACCCAGTGGTAACACATAACTAAATACCGAAGTTACTGTGAATTTTGATTCTGCATATGCGCATTTCGACAACTTATGACTCTCAAATAGATATATTTCAAATAGATATATTAAACTTAAATGGATATATTTCATAGTTTTGGAACTCCTGATTGATTTATACACTGATAAAAGTTTTGTAATCAATGCATCTTAAACAATGCTCTTTAAAAGCAGACATAGGAATTAATATAGATGGATATACTTACACATTTAAAAACTGGTTTTGATTCACGACGTGATCGTCTTTTTGTTGCAACTATACTTCTTGATTTCTGTAGGAAAATAAATATATAAAATAAAAACATTTCCGATTAGTTCTGCCATTTTTGTCCAAGAAACAAAAATTTGTTTTGACCTGCCGAATCTCTAAATCATTCAAGGCTCGGTTCAATACAAATAAAAATCATGTATCGGAAGAATAATTAGAGATAGTAGGCAAATCAAAATAAAAAATGTAATGGAAAATAGACACATGCTCGTGCTATCCCTTTTTGACCTCATTATAATATGCAGATATCAGTCAGATCCTATAGTATGACTTGCACATGGTAAATCTGGTTTCACTAAATTCGTTGTTTCCATTCCAAATGTAAACTTAAACAACTGTTCTAACAAATTGGCAATTCTGCATGGATGGCTAAAAACGTGATATCTAAATTCCTTTTACGAATTGTGCTCAAATCAAGGAGAGTTATCTCCCCTTATTTCACATTTCCTAGAACTCTCTGTGTAATTTATTTCTCAATGTGCCAGTCACTGCCTGACTTTCCCATGGACTTCCTGTTCAAAAAATAGAATAAATTTAAACATTCCACACTTTTACAATATTTCAAACCATATTCTCGGTGTTGTAGTTTGTTGGAGAAAACATAAGATACGATGTGTGGAAAAGGCAAGAGGCTCTCTCTTCAAACATGCTTTACTTTTCAAGCTTTCATATCCAGTTATAGAATAAAAGGATAACAGGAAACACCTACCATATATTTATATCTGTTTTTTGTTTTCCCAAATTTTGTGTTACCTGTTTCTGTAACGCTGATTAACAATGAACGGATATGGAGTAAGTACACACGAGACAAGGTCTCTACAATTACATGTTAAATCTTAGCAATGGAACAATCTTTTTAATTGTTGTTCTTCACCTTGAAGTCACCATGAGGCCTTCAACAATGAGCTTTGTTCATACCTCGAGGTAAGGTCAAGACGGTCCCTAGCACCGGTTTGAGCGGAATTTCTTGTTAAATAACAAAAGGCCGAGGTTTCTGTGAAATTAAATGTCGAACAATGCTTTATCCATGTTTTTCTTTACTAATGGATACTGGATTGACATTAATACCGGCAAAGTGTTGTTACAACTGACCGCCAAAAAAACTAATATAATACAATCAAAAAATAAAAAACAATCACAGGGTACTCATTGAGTCAATTGCAAGATAACTTTATTCTGAAGATACCCGAAATATCATCTTCAGCTGGACGCTTCGGCAGGAATTTGCAAATATATGCATAATGAATATTTCCAAACCGCAATATATGAACGACATAATATTCAAAATAACATCATCTTGTTGATAACGTAAAAATTTTACGGTTTACTCCAAGTTCAGCTTTTATACAAGGTAAACACTTGGGTACAACCCCATCCCCACAAACCCATTAAAATCATCTGCTTCATCGCCATAGGACATTTATTTTTCGTTAAAGTTCAAAAAGGGAAACAACAACAATCTGTTCACCCAAAGATTTTACGTTTCAAAATATCGGGTTCCAACTGCTTCCAGAAAAGGACGATTTCTGGCTATCCCTTTTCCATATTTTTTTCAGTCTTGAATAAATTGCACTCGAAAATCAACACAATTTCCAGAAAAGAGGAATCCAACCACCAGACCCCTCTCCCTCTGCTCTAGGATCCATCAATCTAAAGGTACATATTTAGAATGAATTTAATCATTCAAGTAAATATGTTACTTACGTAACTCTCTAGAATATTATCCAATCTCTTTGTCATACTCTGTAATACACTGTCGACACGTTGTTGTATTTCCTCCGGTTGTTCTAGTGGTCCAATACTTCTATATCCTTTTGTTTTACATGGATCCTCAGTTTCTACTTCAATTTTTCGGGGAAAACGTCGACATTTACACATATGAACAAATCTCACACAAGTACACAAGACGAGGAGAACAGTGGTGAAATCTGTGTAAATAAATTATGTAACATAAGTCAAATGCAGTCATCTAATAGTAGACTTTTTCGTATGGATAGCTGAAGAAGTATTTATTTTCTATTTAAAACATGCTTTAAAGGTATATGATCTATAATACATGCAATTTTAAAATTTAAATGTCTATCTTCACCAAAGCACATGTATATAATGATTATAGTTTAAAATGCGTATGATTCTAAGAAAAATATGATAAAATCTTACAAAATGGTTGCATTGTCACGATGGTACATGATGAAAACTAGTGAACAGGGGAAACATATATACCAACAGGAAAAAAGTCCTGGGTGTTAAAGCATTCTGAAATTCCATTTTTTCTATTTGGAAAATTTGTTCCGTAGACAAGGCGATTTTAATTACAATATAGTAAATTGACAATATAGATATCCGGAAAACCCCTATATATTTTTTGATGGGTATGTTGTCATGAATCCTTTTAGTACCGGAACACGAAAACAAAAAGATGGACAGACATAATACACAATATAATACCAAGAATCAATTAGTAATAAATATTGAAAAAAATGTACACTTGTTATTCACATCACTTTTTACTGTTTTCAAATTTACCCCATATTTTCTTTATTTTTTATTATTACTTGTATTGACGCTAACAATAATAAGGAAACTCCTTATGTACAATCAGCCAAGTAGTTGGTTTTATATACCATCAGCCAAGTAGTTGGTTTTATGATGAATCGGATGCTTGCAATTTTAAATTTATTCCATTAAAATGTGTATATTTTTGGAAAGTAAGGTACAAGTCTCCTTGATTTATACATCTGTATCTGGGACTTTTGACGCCTGTTTAATCCCTGACAAATACTTCTGTAACACGATCTCAGGGGCTCTTGAAGCCTATTTATTCTCTGATGTATACACATGTAGCTGGGTTTCGGGGGCTTTTGACACATATTCACTCCCTGATGTATATGTTGTGAACCAATTGTAATTTTGTACAAAATTAGCTTACACAAATTGTAATTTGTACAAAATTAGCCTGAATTAAAATCACTTATGATTTGTACAAGACTTCAGTCATTTGCTGAAATTTGTCCTTAATGGTGAAATTAATGAAAGCATGATTAATTTTATCATGATATAGCACATATTAACTTGATTTCACCTAAGTTTTAGGTATGAAATTATTATCATGTAAATTCAGAACCATATTCAACCTGAAAGTTCTGTGTATTGCAACTACCGATACACTAATTCAAAGATCATGTGACAACTGTGATTTCTCTTTGTTGCTTTTTATTTACTTTTAAAACTGTGCTTATACGTGCTCTAACAAGTTTTGGGTTGATGCAGAAATATTTAAAATATCTGTATTTTCAGATAAAAAAAAATTAAAATAAAATTCAATTGCACAAAAGCAGTTACTGTTAATGTGGACTGCATAGTAAATTGAGGATTACTACTATCTAAATTATTGATTAAGGGTTTTCTATTGGATATCACAAGACATATTGAAAAAAAATTAAATACATATAGATATATTACATGGCAAAACATTCGTGTTTCATTAGATTTTAACAATTGCACCCTTTATCTCGAACTGTTTTTATCAATTCCTTTACAGGATATGTTGGAGCTATGGAAGTTCGACTGTACAAATGACATTATGTTTATGTGTGTATTCTTATTGTCATAATTCATGACTTGCGCTGATAAAATGTTGCATTGCTGCTCGAAATGTACATATTGTGCATTTATTTCAATATAGCATAGGTTATAGTACATGCAATTCATTGTATTTAATTGCTTCATGTAAGCCTGCTACGTTAGTGTATTATTTAATGTTATCATACATCTAAACCTTATTTTCTGTGGGTTGGGCTTTATATTAAGGATATTTAACCAAAGCTGTAATGAGTACTTAGTTATGCCTTCATATATGTATGTTTGCTGCTTATAAACTTTGAAATTTGACCACAAAAGAAAATAGATGCTCGGGTAACTGATCGCACGAATCGTGGTTTGCAGAAAATAGCTAAATACCGAAGTGACTGTAAAATTGAATTCCTACAAACCCAATTTCGGTCACATCTTTCTACTCAGTGCAGATCAAAGTAAAACATTTAGAAACCAAAAAAGATGATTAAAGAGAGTAAATGATCGATATCATATTAACAGAAAGCCAAAATAACCAATATGATCTAAATAGAAAGCCAAATTAGCTGATGACAGAGTTTTTCAAGAGGGAGATACTCCTTAGTTTCAAGACATTTTACAAAAATTAGGATTTTAAATGCTTTTTTTAAATGTTTTTTTTATGCCTGAATACTGGTGTACTTGGCTGCTGATTACTGTTGTTGACTTATTGCCGTGTACAGACCGTTACAAGGTTTCTATTTCACAAATGAGAATAGATATCTTTGGGTAGATATAGAGTTGTTACCGGACTGGCTCACACCGACTACGACAAAACCGGACTTTTCACTGGTAGTGTTTCTGGTGCCACGCGTGGAGCAGATCATGCTTATCCTTCCGGAGCACCTGATGATACCACAGTTTTTGTAGGGGTTCACAATGCTAGTGCTTTAGTTATGTGGTGTTCTTGTTCTTTTTTTTTGTCCTTGACATACTGTCTCAATTCGTGTTGGATATGAATTGCTGTGATTTTGGACTTATGATTTTAGAATTCCCCCTTTTCTCGATTCTTTGCGAATGTATTATACTCAATCGATAGATACATCGAAGAGTGGTCAAAGAAAATTAATAAAATTAATTGATCTGCAGTACCAATTCAATGCACAACTACTCAGCTCCTTAGTATTCTGCTAATATAATTGTAGTTTGATTGAATGTTTTTGATATTTGATTGTTATGAAAATACACTTAGTGACATACGGAATCGGAATTGGCAACAGTATCAATTAGATTTTCCAACTACATTTTCCTAGAATGCCAGAGTCACCACGTATATTCTATATCAGACTCCAGGAGTAATATATTTAAGTATACAGGGAAATTAGTAACAAAAATACTGAAGTACTATAATTGTTTGTTTCCTGTTACATGAGTTTTGAATCTTCTATTCCTTTCAAAATTGATAAAATGTCAAAAATAAACGCATTCAGTTGACGTGCATGTTTAACACATACATTTACGAGTTCGAACGAAGTGCAACACTTTTAAATGTCAACCATGTGAACCTTCCACAATCATCTGATTGCTTCAATTACATTTTAGTTATAAGAATGTTCCCAGGTTGTCAGAACAATTTGACATTACAAAAAAAAAATAATAATAAAATGCCAAAATTTGAAAGCATGATAGTATAAACATAGGAGAAATTCTCTCAGAGGAACAAGTACACTATAACTGAAATATATAGAGAGCATACACACCTCTTGCAAAGGGAATTGTATGTAGTAATAGCATTATTTTTATTATTAAAACTAGACGGAAAAATCGTAGTATGGTGTGACAGTCACAAAACAATAGCTTTCGAAAATTAAGGAAATAACCCTTCTCAGGGCTGCCAAGTTTTGGACAGCAAAATGCGTGAAATTTCCAAAAATTAATAAAGATCAAAGGGAAAATAAAAAAGATCAAAGGAATTTGCCGAAATTAAAGATGAAAATGCGTGACTCTCACGCCTAATGCGTGAGACTTGGCAGTACTGCCTTCTAGAAAATCGGCTTGATATCATATGTATGATTCAAAGGGTTGTAAACATAAGGTTATTTACATCGTTAGTTATGGAATTCATTTTTAACTTTTCTGCATTTTATTTCTATATTCGTTTGTCGTTATATTGATCATTGTAGAATGTTAAACTTGATATCCCTATCTTCAAAACAGGGAAATTTAATAAAAATCGACTCAGGTAACCCACGTTAAGTAACAATTGCTAATATAATGTACATCTTCCAATACAAATAAGATTTCTGTGTTCTCTGTGATTTTATTAAATTAATAATTAAAAATTGCGATTAGCATTATTTGACTTACTGTGCTAAATTAAATAGTGGTTGTGACTTGAAGAAGAGGAACAGAGTAAATGTGTCATTGCTTTGATAACAATGTAGTGAGTATTTTGTTAGATTTAATCCCCTATACATAAACACCAAAGTAACAGGTATAGGGATATAAAGTATAGAAAAGTGATGTAGAGTTAATGTAAAACATCTTCAAAATTTAGTAAGGGTAAGCAATTGTAAGTGGAACGTTTTTGTCCTTCCCTTTGAATTCACCTGAAGGCATTTAACAATGAGCCAAACAAGACCCCAACATTAAGTTCAAGACGGTTCCGTGTTTCTATGTTCGTCAAGCTAAATTTCTGTTTGCGTGGGCGCCTTAGCCCCACGCAATTAGTATTAGAGAGGTTTGACAGGATGCTATGGAGGGGCACGTGACTTCGAGAATCTCTAAGAAGGGAAGAGATAAAATACTTTAATAATTTAAAGCAATGGCGCCTCTAAGGGATAACGTCTCAGGCAAGGCGGTTAACATCTGTGTTTTTGTTTGTACAAACATTCCTCAAGTGACATTGATCAGCCAGTGTATTGCAATTTAATTAGGTGAAGATAAAGAATATAAACATCGTAACATTAAAAAAAGAATATAAACATCGTAACATTAAATCATTATACAGCCGTGTCGTCCTATTTGACGCATCGGGTAATGTGATGCACTGGCTTTATTTTTACGCTATCTTTCACGTAGTGATTTGCCAAGTATATTGGTTACGTTTTCTTCTATACGAGTGTTTGAAAGAACATCAATGAATATCAGCAAACAAAAAATATGATCATGTACCATTATTATTGAACTAAAATTAAATCTAGTCAAAATTGCGAAACGTTCACTTTTTGTTCGCTTATTTTCAATGACTTCCGTTCGTTATATCAATATCGTAAGCGACATATTTCGTAACCACTACACACATGTGTACACTTATCAGACATTTAAACAATATAGTCTGCTGCACGAACTGCACTATAATTAGCTAGGCTATGGAATAGCCTAGCTTGATAGATAGTTCTTGGGGGAAAGTGAGGAGTACGCTTGCGCACTGAGGAGAACGCATGCGAAGAAGACTATTGACCAATAGGAATTTCAGATTCTCGAAAATCAAAATGGCGTCCAGTTTCGTCCTGATAAAACGGGGCGGGGTTTAATTTTTCTGTTTCCTTGTGGAAGTTGAAAAGTATTATAAACATTTACTATAGGTGGTACTGGGAACAGGTTTGTATAGAGGATGATGGGATTGGTATTGCAATATCGCTTAGCCAGATTTATAAATATAGATATGATAAAAAGAATAAGAACAGTAATGTATAAATTTAAAACCAGAAGTTAATAAATAAAGATGAGGTATTGTGCAATAATAAATAATATACAAATACTATTGAAGACTTTTCAATTGTGTTAAACAAAGCATGATTGTAGTTTGTGGAGATACTTAGGCAATGGAGAACGAAAGCTGGAAAGAGATAGAATTGCGTTTTTTGCGGAAGAATAAAGAGCTACCGGTATTTATTTGTGTGTGCGGTAAAAGGTTAATGTTTCGAAGCCAAGTAAACGAGAAAGAGTTTAATGCAAAAGATGAGAGGTTGAAATAAATGTTAAAATTGTGTGTAAATCGTGTAACTCTTATAATGTGTGTACTCAAGCAATGATAAATAATTTAGAAATGGATAAAGCTCCTTTTGAAGAATTAAATACGCTAGAACAACATTTAATTTCTCCAGTTTTACCATTTTACAAAATTGTGATTTTACCTAAGACTGATCAGCGAGCTGTACATGGTCCAGTTGTGTGTGTAGAATCCGACATGACAAAGATAACGAAAAGTATTGATTTGAGCATACAAATACATCATGAGCCACCACACCCTTGTCAATCAAACACGCAATTTTCTATCCAAGGCTTTTCCATAGCCTAGCGTATCGTTTTTATTTCATAAAAACCATTATCCGATTTATATCACTGATTTTTATAAAGTCCTCTCGTGTTTTCTAGTTACATTGTTAAATAACAATCTAGTGTTGACAGTTTTCACACACGCCTAAATTGATATATGATTGTTTAATTTTAATCAATGAAAGTTAGGTACTTTTATTGTTTAGACGTGTTCCTAAACTGCCCATAACTATTATAATTATTAATAGACGTTTACAACTCTTTCCCAATATTTCGTCATATAATTTGTTATTATTGTATTATCCTCATGTTACACTTTTGTGTCTGAGCGTTAACCAATAAATCTTGAATCTTGAATCTTGAATCTATTTTTTTATGAACGTTAACAACTGTCAAGGTCAAGGCAGTTAAGAATAAACCCCATTAACTGTAAGTCATGGAAACAATAATAACGTTTAGCTGTTAAGAAACAAAACACTTTTTCTACTGTAAATTTCCTGAAACATTGATCAAGTTTCAATATAGTGCATACATCATACTTAAGCTTGTAACTTAAAAGCTTCAAATAATACAAAAAGTGTAAGTCCACAAAAACTAACATATACCAGTTTTTAAAAATAACATGCGCCCACGATTGCTTTTTGGAAGAAAAGCAACTTGTTTTAGCAATGGGAGATGTAGGGATGTAGGGATATGGAGTAATTGCACATGAGACGAAGTCTCTACAAATGCATGCAAGCAATAGAACAACACTTTTTTGTTGTTCTTTATCTTGAAGTCACCATTTCCATTACACCGTTTGTCCTAAAAGATCAAATCTGTCACAACACTTAATTTGTGCAAATATTTGTTTGTATTAATTTATTCTTTCTCCTTGGTTTGCAATGTACTATTTATAGTTAAAATAGTGTGTCGAGAAAACGAAATTAATCGAGCCGTTCCGAGTAAAACGTTTACGCTAGATGAAGATGATGCAACTTTTTGCGAAATAAAAATTCTTACATCCAAGCCACTGCCATTACTACAACAGTCTTTTCATGTTTTGCTTGCAAATGTACATTTTGGAATTACATGTATAAATAAAACCCCAAATATTGATAATGAAACGGACATAGACATTTGCAACTTGTTGGAAATACGGGAAGTGCCTCAATTATCATTTGAAGGAGTGGTGTCAAGTATTTGCGTAAAAAAAATTGAGTCATTACAATTAATTTGTTTCATTGTCAAACATCGCAATTTATACATTTAATTAACATTTATGCAACTCATAAAATAAAATGAAAATTTATCTTTAGTCTAAATTGCAATCTTTTGTAGTTTTTGAAATCAATTGATCTCTTTTGTCGGTATTCTGAACACGGGAAATTAGTTTTACATCACCCTATGTTTCACTTGAAGTAAGACCCCAGTATAAACTGTGGAAATTAAAGAACACATTGGATAAATGTGATATTGTAGCTACTGGTAGACAAAACAAAAGAACATGTGTTCTCTATCAGTTTTATTTACAACTTTTGATTTTGGTCTTCCAAATATATTGACTTGATCTGTGCTGAAGATACATAAGCTGTCAAAATGTCAATCTGTAGAATCTATTTACTATGATGTCGGTACAGTTTGTTTTGAAACTCATTGTTGTATATAAACGGTTCGTTCTTGCTTCGGTATTCGTTTGCCGATGTATTCGCTAAACAGTGCCGGCAGACATTTTTGCAAGCCTTTGGCCTTAGCTGTTTTTGGCATTTCTTATTGATTGTATTAGTTATTTGTTCCCTGTCAGTCTTTGTTCATCTTCGTTATATTTTCACAACTATTTTGATTTTGTCTACATTGAAGAGACACAAGTTGTTGAAATAGCCATTTAATCCATATCCATTTATTTGTTTATCTACAGAAACTTAATTTACAGTAAATTTCTAATTCAGTTTTTTGGATCATTTAATGTAAATTGCAAATTTACTGTCCTGATTTTGCATAATATTTCCGAACGTGATTTGTCGGTAGCCAAGGACAAAAACACAAAGCAGGTAGAAAACAAGATGAAAAATTGCCAACCACAATGGTCCTGACTTGGTACAGGTATTTAAAAAAATTGTTTGGTTAAACCGGTTTTATAGCGCACCAAACCTCCAATGCCATTCTGGTAGCGTTGGGTTGGGCTCTACTCAAAACGATTTTTATAAAATATCAGGTTTTATATCAAAACAGGAAAAATATTCTAGATTGTTCAGTTGTATGTTTGTCCTCATCTTTGTGCCGTACTTCTCCCGTTGATAACATATTTGTCACATTTGAAGGTGTTATATATCAACAGCAAGTTGGCATACCAATGGGCACTTGTTGTGCACCTCTACTCGCAGACTTGTTTTTATATTCTTATGAGACTGAATTTCTTCACAGACTCGTAAAAGATTATTAAATAAAAGATGTTACATCCTTCACTCTCGCTTATATATAGATTGATGTTGTATTTTCCATTAATAATGCATATTTTGATAAATAGATTCCATTAATATATCCGCAACTAGAAATAAATGAAACGACAGAAACTACCAGATCTACATCTTTTTGAACTTACATCTCGAATTTGACGAAAATGCTAATCCCAGTATTAAATACGATGTTTCGAAAATATGAGGTTTTGAGTCAAATCAGGAAAAATATTCAAATGTATGTTTGTCTCAAAATTTTCTGTTCCGTGCTTCTTTGATATAATTGTTTCTTTTTTAGGGGGTATTCGTTTTTGGACTGACGTTTTTGGACTGAAGGTTCGGCTAGTTTCGTTTTTTATATAGATGGTTGGGTTCTCACTTACTTTACGTTACAATCCACCACATTTAAAAAAGGACAGAGTTTAAATACTTTTGGCAATGCTTGTAAAAATGACTGTAGTTGAAATTAAGTCAGTTTAGATATTTGAAGTTATCTTTGTGGCTAACCAACACCACCATAAATTTAAACGAAAGATATTTTGTCACCTAAAAACTAATCGACATTTAAACCACTACCTGTAAATAAGAATAATGTAATAATGAACTAATAATTGTACAAAAAGTGTGCTTTCATTGCTAATCATCGTATTTACCCAAATGATAACATTTCTTAAGGACTTTCTTCCTTGTCAGATTTTATGTACAATTTATTTATTTCGATTTTTTATTTGTCAATATCAGTTATAACATGGTATTTATAATGCAAATTTTCAAAGACTTGATATCCCGGGCTTGATATGTTTGATCAGATTTTTAACAAAATAATGTTGTCATTTTTTTTGCCTTTCACATCAACTTATTTCAGAGTAGAAATGAATTATTATAATATTTAAATAGTGTAAACTTAGAACTCCTTTCTAAAATTATTCATTGATAAATAAACGTGAAAAGGATACCAGGATGTTTTATTGAACAAGTTCAAATTTATAACCCGATGTTGTGATAAAATGGCAGTAAAATACCGAAGGAACAAAGAATGTTATATAATGGTTGTTCATCTAAAGATACACTCTTGAATTAAAGTCTGAATAAAAAGAACTGGATCATAATGCGGACATAGACACTTCAAAATTTTTAACATGGAAGAAATTTGCAAAACGATCAGAACATTTTTACGATTTTCATTCAAGCACTTACAATATAAATGTTTGGGCATATACAAGGAAGGATCGGGCATTTATAGGAAAAGATCAAAATAGCAGAATACTCATTTGTGTTTTATAGATGAATATTGGGACAATTACACCCTGACATATATCTTTTCAAGTAAGAGCAATAAAAAAGGGGGACAACGAATAAATTATAATAATAACAAATAGAAATCTATGAGAGAGAATGGGACAAATACTTAGAACAACACGTGTCGTTTTTCCTTAAGATTTACACTTTTCATTTAAACTGGAAATAAATATTTCATCAATCCTGTTAAACCATAACAAAAAACTAGCAAATAAACCATATTTAAGTGTATGCATGTGAAAAAATAATTAATAATTTAAGAAAGTAAGGAAAACAACTTAGTAAAAGAAAATGACAGTTTTTCCTTACTTCTATTCAGCTGATGTTGCATTATAATTGTACACTCTTTCTGATTATTTCACTCTTATGATAAAGTGAGGCTGCATGATTTTTCGTTTTATATTTAATTATAATGCCACGTAAGTCCCTGAAAGTTTTTCGAATCAATTTACTATGGTACTTGTAAAATCCTAATGAACGTGGGAAAAATTGTTGTTTATTTAGATTACAAATATAAAATTGACTATTAGTCGTATTTGTTTACATTTATATTCCTTTTGGTTGTCTTCCTGATTTGATGGAAAGGTAACAGGTTACCAAACTTCTAGCTAATCAAAATTCTAATTACTCATTTGAATAATCAGATACTGTGATATTTTATTTATTCATATTATTGAAACATTTTGAAGTAAGCCCGCATTCATAAAAAAGGTAATGTTAACGGACACAAAGTGACCAATGGCAAGTGACCAATGGCAACATTAAGGAACACTTGTAGCAGTTCGTATTTCCTGTGTGACTCAGTACTCAAACGTGCCTTTTTTTCTGTTTCATAAATACAAAAAAGTGAAAACGTATATGGTCGAAATGCCGGAAAAAACGATGATCTTCTTAAATGTGATATAATAGGGTACATGTACATTAGAAATAATTCAATTTGTTTTAATTATTAGATAGAAATATTTGTTTTTTATTGTTATTTTACTTTACGTTTTTTATCATTACTGTAATTATTATTATTATAATTATTTTTATTATTATAAATATTTTTAAATACGAATATACAATAAACAATGAAAAGGTGTTTTGTAAATGCACATGAGACAAATTCTTTAAATATTTAGGGTAAACCCAGCAATGGAACAACGTTTATATTGTTGTTCTTCATCTTAAAGAAACCATGAGGCCTTCAAAGATGAACTTTTCTCATTACCTCATAATAGCCCTGGTATGAGCGGAATTAATTACTACATACATTAGCAAACTAATACCGAAGCAAAATGATGAGGGAGGGAATTTTAAAGTCAAAAATCCAAACTCAAGGCAATTTGTATAGGACACGAATTGAGACAGCATGACAAAGACAAAACAAATAAACAAAATTGATCAAGAACGCTACAAAACTAAGGCACTAGCAGTGTGAACCCCTACAAAAACTCAGGCATCATCAGGTGCTCCGGAAGGGTAAGCATGAACTGCTCCATGTATGGCACCCGTCACAAAGGTAATTAAAATTCTGGTATTGATAGATCTTGTTTGTAACTGACAGGTTAATGTCATTTTCTAACCCTTAGACAAACCAAATTAAAATCCATTTTACATGTTACTTCTCTGACTCCCAAACAGTACCTAAGCAAAAGTTTGAAAAGATTCTGTGTATGAAAATATAAAGTATACAGTCAATAACCGGTATCACATTTCACGACAACTTTTATTATAACATTTTATCGCTTCACGTAGCCGTAAAAAAATTATGGTAATTTTTATTAAGCATTTGCCGCGATTTTTTGTTTTTGATTCAAAATTCAGTTACCCGTGAACTTCAGGGACCCGTAAAGGCTGAAAAAAAATAAAAGTGGCTAGATCTTTCAATCTTAATTAGCGATACATAAATGACGTTCTTTCTATTGATAACGAATTTTTGCTAACTTGATTTGAATTTAAAGAAACAACAAAAACTGCTAAATCTACATCTTGTTTGACTTACATCTCGAATTTCACAAATATGGTTATCTCATTACTAAACTTTACGACAAAAGGAACGACTTGAAATTTAAACCATCAATTTCCCCATCATGGATAGTAATATTCCCACTTCTACTGGTTACGGAAATAATTATGAATTTTGAAGTTTTGGTCCGAACTGTAATTAAAGATTATTGTTTCACTTAGTACTAGGACGAACACGATTACAAAAACAGGAAAACAGCAAGAAGCAGACGTTTAATCAGCAATTGCTGCTTAGTTGCTACAGATATCTGTTAAAAATGGAAAAGGGGGGGTTGGGGCGTCATAAAACCGGCTGAATTCACCATTTCTTTTGAAATGGTTAAACCAAGTCAGGACCACTGCGATTTATACTATATCCACATACTTTGTCTTTGTCTCCTGACAATTCTTTTCTGTAATTTAGTTATGAAACCAATTTTACATATATTTGTGCTATTAGGTAATTTGTAAAAGATTGATAGATATGACGTGTCAGTATCCGAAATTAAAGTGGACAATTTCAGCTACATTCACGTCTTCCTGGATTTGACTACCGACTTTGACATTTTCCCGGATTGAATTACTCACAGTGTGACGCGTGCTGTTAACAGAGCAGCACATGCTTACCCTTCCGGACCACCTGATGTTGCTCTCGGTTTTTATGGGAGTTCACACTGTGAGTGCTTTAGTTTTTTGTGTTGTCCTGTTATATTTTAGTTTTGTTATGTTTTGTTAGTTATGTTTGAGGTACCGATCTGTCCTTGTCCATGTTTAAATACTCGACGATTACAAAAGATTTTCTCAGTTTTACTTGGTAGAGAAGTAGCACGTGCCATGATTTTTAAGGGTTAGCAAAAGACATTAATCAATCAGCTTCCTAACAGATCTTTCAAAAACATATAATGCCCACTTGCCGTGTGACGGGTGCTGTTAAAAGAGCAGGACATGCTTACCCTTCCGGAGCACCTGATGTCACTCTCAGTTTTACTGCAGTTCACACTGTGAGTGCCTTTGTTTTGAATGTTGTAATTTCTGTTTCTGTGCTTTGTACCTGTCTAACGTCATTGTTTTTTGTGTCTAACGTCAGTGTTTTCTGTGTTCTCGTTTTGGCCGTGTCTTTGGACTTCGATTTTTGTAAATTTCACTCCTTTGTCCCTTCGGTATTCTACTGCCGTTGTTGTACTGAATTGGTAAGAAGTCGTAGCAATCTTGGCCAAAACTTAATTTCCCCCAAAAGAAGATTCAAATCACATTTATTTAATACGTTTTGTCTGAAAATAATATCAAAACTAACATTAAAATCGCCATATCTGATTTTTTCAACATGCTCGAAAATAAACTTCACTTAAAAATCACATATACAAACCAGGAAATAACAAATTCCGTCCATTTTCCTGTTCTAAAACATGGACATAGTCACGTTTAGTTACACAAAGTAATTTATTTCCGTCAGAGATTTTCACACGAGGAAAGTTTATATAGTTTTGATATTTTTTATCGTCTACTTTTACAATATTCGGTCACAAGTTCATTGATTAGAAATCGGTTAACGAATATCAAAGCAAAACGTCGGGCAAATTATCCAAATAATCAGGGTCCGTGTAATTGAAGATGTGTTCGGACCAAGGCATAGTGTAATACCTTCTTTGGACAAATCTTAAGTCCGAAATCATGGACATTTTTTTATTTCTTTATAAAGTGTTAACTTTAAAACCAGACTGATTCATTTGGTTGTTTCGCACGGAAATGAAAGAACAACATTCCTATTTTTACGTTTCTGGAAAAGAATGGATTATCACACTGTGAGTGCCTTTGTTCTGAATGTTGTGGTTTCTGGTTCTGTGCTTTTTATCTGTCTGGCGTCATTGTTTTTGTGTCTAACGTCATTGTTTTCTGTGTTCTCGTTTTTGCCCTGGCTTTGAACTCCGATTTTTGTGAATTTCACCCCTTTGTTCCTTCGGTATTCTACTGCCGTTGTTTTATCACGGATTATTGTTGGACATGAGCAGTTATTTATCTCACTCTTGCAATGCTGAATTGATCAAGTATTGATTGAATTTGGAGGCCAGCTATTCTGACAGACAATAGTGATAATAAATGTTTATGGATACTCTATCATACTATGAAAATTTTCGGCATTAATTTTAATTTTGTAATTTTCAAATGTTAGTATGATCACCTGTTAATATCTCGCTATTTATAATGTCAAATTGTCTTGCAGTTGACTTGATAAATGACTATGTTGTGATTGTCTTTAATTAGTCTTTTGTCGGGCAACGGATGTCAGGAAAAATTGACAGTTAACTTGACTATTATTGACGGTCCCGCATCCACGGGTAAAACAGCATGGATGTAGTGTTGTTCAACATCCAGCAATAAAAATTCCTCTCAAACTTGTGCTAGGGGTCGTCTTGAACATACTATAAGGTATAGGGAAAGCTCATTATTGAATGCCTCATGGTAACAGTAACTTCGGTATTTTGTTATTTAACATGGAGAACGATAATGAAAACATTGTATATTGGATTACTGTTACCATTTCTTTGTAGAGATTAACTATCATGTTCATTTACTCCACATAATTTTGTTGTTTATCTCAATTTATGCTAAATATGAATTTTGGTGTTTTTTGTACATTTGATTTTAGATTTTCACCGTTTCCCGTTTTGCTTCGATATTCGTTTTCCAATGTATTTCCCCTTATAAAAAGTTCAATTGCTATAAACTTAGTAGCGCTTAAATGTACGTCCCACGAAATGCCCTTATGTCCGTCATTAGATTTGTTTTAGAACAACTATTATGGTACTTTCGATGACACGTCCTAAGACGTTCCGAATGAACGACCATGCACAAATAACACGAAATCGAAAAAATGAAAATGTAAAATCTTTAGTGTCACCCTTTATATGTGTAAAATCATCCCGCTAAACTATAACCAAAATAAAATTAACTTGCTTCATAAGATATATTTTCACAGAACTGAAGTTTTATATTAAAAAAAACCCACACGACAACATTCAATTCGTGTATGTGTGGTACTCGGGAATTGTCCAATACAAGATGACAAATACTGCAAATTCAATATCTCAGATGAGATGACAGAGGAAAAGTTACTGCTGCCAGAACACGGATTGTTATATGCATAGTTTCAATGTAGTAACCAGAAGACTTTGCTGTTATCCACCTCAGTAACATATAAAATGGCAATATTGAGAAAAGAAAGGATACTTGTATAATTAGAACCCAATATTTTATAGAACACTTTATTATAGTTATGTTTAAAGCAAGGGTAATCAGTATATGCTTTCTGCATTACTCGCTATTCACGGATTAACGACGGTCTATCGGAATATGCTTGTTTTTTTTTCACTCGCTAGTAAAAGGTTAAAGGACGATTAATCAGTATATGCTTTCTCTAGCCATCACCATAACCTGGGTAAATGTTAAAACCACAGGTTATTAGTATATGCTTTTCCAACCTCTTACTATCACCTAGGTAAAACTAAATAGCACAAAAATATAAAATTACAAAATTGCAATTTATTCAATCTTTAATGATTAACTGTTCAAGAATTTTGTTATTTCAATTTCTTAATTAGTTTTTGGGGGTAGGTGTTTAAATTTAACCTGCTGATTCTTTAAAATTTTAAATTAATTATTTAGGAATTGAAATTCTGAGAAAAGATGATTAACAAAATAAATGCAAGGATATTTTGCAATTTCAAGGTTTCCCTAATTCGAATTAGATAAGTAATTCAAACATGCTTTTATTTAACGTCATATAGGAAAAATGTATTCAATGTAGGTGTTGATAAATGTTTGATTGTCTTCCTTATAATTCACATTCCTCTTATGGAACTCAATATGTGAGAATTTAAATTTGATAAGAATGTAAATAAAAAACACCAATTAGACCATATCCACCAACAACACTGTTTTACAATAAGTCCCTTTAAAATTGATCATTATTTGCCTTATTGACTTGTGTAAACCAGGAAACACTTTAAGACTGAAGATAAGATTTACAGTCGGACAAAAATACTACTATTTGATTACATAAAATATCATTTATAAATTATTTGTATCTCCAGATGTTTACCGATTGAAAAAAGCAAACCGCTTGATTATTATGCATTTTTAAAATTATATGCATTGCATTTTATATAAAGAAGAAATAATGATAATGAAGGAGATCATTGATTAATGTTTGATTATCTGGTATTTTCTTTCAATGAGTTTAAGATTATCAGCCCTCTTTTTTATTATTTCATTACATAATCCCCGTGTTTTTGTTAGTTGAAATTGGATATATTACCCAAAAAATGAAAGATACGATTTTGTTGAGTCTCATGATATTCCGCAAATTTTTGTTTTAGAGTTTTTTATTTGCTTTCAAAATGTTCTAATGAAATTATATCTGTCCTATATGTCTAATTCTCCCATGAATTTATTTTACCGATAGACTGTATAACCGAAACGAACAAAATATTATCAAGTAGAAAATTTAATGCTTTTATCATCCTGACAAGTTCAGTTGGTGTATTTGTCATGATTTGCCATGTCTTGATTTTTTTTAAGGACCATTTGAACAAATACGAAAATTTATGTTTGGTAAGGGTTTATTCCCAATGATTATATTTTTATTCCAAAAAATATTTCAAAATAACAAGGAAAATGATGAAATCCTAATGCAAAAAGCGTCTTTTCATCGAATTATCAACTTCCATTTTTTGTTTTTTTAATTTGCCCTGCGAAAGGTGGAAAGATATCGCCACACAAATGTCCCATAAAATTAAGCAAGTGAATTAGTAAATCGAAAGAAATTCGGCAAATTTTGATTATATGCACTTCATAGTATAACACATATGGTGGCACGAAATTTGCATATTTGAAATTACAAACTTAAGTTGGGCTTCATTATAAGAGGGTTGGATACCAGCACCCCAATTTTTTTAAGCCTACAATAAAGAAAGGTTCAATCAATGATTTCTGAGAAAATATACAATTTATGAAATATATCTGAAATTCAATTATACTGGTAGCTCGTAATATCGTGGTAAACTGTGACGTCACTATTAAAAATTAAGTTGAAATGAACGTGAATACAACGATATTGTATTGTGAGTACCTACTATATATGCGTAATTTATATGAAAAGAAGGGAAATGGGGTTAAAAGTCAAGGAGACAACACCCAATCTCCAGGTGAAAACGACCCAAAACGAAGCATCTAGGGGTCACCGCACGGTCTTCAGGAACCTCACACAATATAACAAGCCCTAAATGGCCCAAAAAGTGAAAAGTATATAAATCAATGGAAACAAACCACATCCAATAACCAGGATATCAGAAAACTTAAATTTTATTAGAAGACAAGGACAAGCCAAGGACCAACATATTCCTGAATTGGGACAGGCACAAAAATTGTGGTGGGGTTAAACTCGTTTTCTTGGATTCAAACTCTCGCCCTATTTGTGATGAATAGCTAAAAAAATAAATACACAAAAAGACTCATAGTACAATCATACTAGAAAAAAGTCCAACCTATCAAGACGAGTACCTTTTCAATAAAGTACATAAAACAAGAAGACAATATACACGGGTACTGTTTTGACAAATGCTACTGACAGCTAGCTAAGGGCATAATTTCCGTTGACTATGATATCAAACTTTCTTCTAACATCACTTACAAAAATTATTGTTCCAGGAAATGCGATGATATGATTTAGGCACTAAATCTTTTGCTAGACAACATTTTTGTTCGTTTCGGCAACATCGTCTATCAACATGTCATTGGAATTCCCATGGGTACAAACTTTGCACCTCTCATTGCAGATCTTTTCCTGTTCTTTTACGAACGGGAATTTATGAAAAAAAACTACAGGATGGAACCTTACAAAACAGTGATCAACCTATTACAATTTTTAACGATAACAGCAGGTAAACCGACCATATCCTTACTATTGACAATCCCAGGTTTTTAGACTATGTCGACCTCATTAACCCACAAGAACTATCATCTTTGACACCGGAAAAATTAAAACTAAACTTTATGATAAAAGGGATGATTTTGATTTCACTATTACTAATTTCCCTTTTCTTGATGGCGACGTTCCTGCAGCGCCATCATACGGGGTGTATATATCTCAACTGGTACGATTCGCACCCGTCTGCTCTACTCTTGACGACTTTAATGAACGTAACCTTACAATCGCATCCAAACTAACAAGGTTATAGATTTCATTGATTGATAAACACATTTAAGAAGTTTTATAGGAGATATGAACATTTGATATCTAAATATAATGCGACTCGGAAACATTACTAAGGGCATTTACCCCCTCTCTTTACGGAAATGTTACAAAAAAAAATGTCAAAAATGATAGATAAACTGGGACGTAATTTACATTCTTTACGTAACAGGGGATATTGACAGGATATTCTTCATGATTCCGTTAAATTGGCTTTGTGACCCAATGACCTGAAAATCTTACAATTTACTGGCCTCCCCTTTCACTGATACTGCCGATGTCTACTGAAATCCATGATGATTCTTTACCAAACCCTACGGGAAGTTTTGAATTTGATTATTATTCAGTGGTTCGACAGTGTTTTACCAGCAGACTAGGCTCCTTGAGTTAGCCGGCAGTTTAGCGGCGAATACTCCTTGACCCATTTTTCTGAATTACGTTTTGTCTTATTCTTTCCTTTTCAAGATTGTGTTCTTGGAGTTAGTGGTCTACCTGTATTGGGTTTTAGTTGTATGTTTATGACACTATAGGGAATCGGGATAGAGAAAGGGGAGGTTTGGGTTCCCATAAACCCGTTTAACCCTACCGCCGGCTGTTGTCAGTGCCGGTACCAAGTCCGGCTATCCCGAGTTCCTTTCGTTATCTATGTTTGACTTTTGTCATTTTATTGTTTTTCATGTGCAGTTCCCTGGTTGATTGTGACATGTGATTGTAATGTTCGGCCATTGTAAGTGTTTCCTGTTATCTTTCCTTCATTAATTCTTACATATGAAGCTTCAATTGAAATATATCCCGTCCCATGACCCTTTCCATACCCCAAAGTGAATATGTATTAACAAACTTGTTCTCGTCTTGATATAGCTGAAATATTGCTCAGTAGACGTTAAACAATATTCAATCAATCAATCAATCAATCAATTGAAATACTTCTAAATAGATTTCGTATAACAACATTATCAATTATGAAAGAAAAACTTGATATTGTACAATGCCAACTACTGCAAATATGAAATATTGTTTTCATTTAGTTATGGTATAAAGCATTTAGAAGCTGATCAATATTTTAGGCAATAAAAACCAGAAGTTAAGATTTAACAACAATGCTGTATTTATATCCTTTATGAATAAGTTTCTTCAACGGATCAATAAGTTTGGAAGGACAATTTTTGAATTTATGCGCTTTGTAAATGATATTTTGATGTGAAATGCCCTGTTGTATGAGAGCCCTGCATGTGGAACCAAATTTCATTAATAAGTCAGTGTATGTATACTAAATTAAGAGAGTGTTTTTATAAATTTATGATATCTTAACCTTTGGTGCAAAAGTTTTTCAATTAGACAAAGATTTCGGTCGTTGAAGTAAGAAACGTCATTACAGTTGTGTATTTCGAACAAGTTGTGAAGTGTAGACCCCGTAAGAAGGGGCTAACGGAATATCATCGTCGACATGGAGAACACTAACCATAAGGAAAGAGAAATCATCCCTTTTATCATTAACTTAAGTGTTTAACACCTTTACTTACACCAAGAAAAGGTGTATGAGCGCTGCTGCTATTGAATTTATTTAAAGTAAGCTCTGCAGGATAAATTTCGTCTGTAAATATTGAAAATTAAGGACTATTTAAAGCCAAAATATCGTCCAAATATCTATATGTATTGTTGAAAATATCCACTAAATGCTGTTTAGAAGGGTCTTTTTCAATTATGGCAATGAATTGTGACTTAAGCTTGTAGCAATAACGAAATAAATATACTTTGAGAGGTGCGCAGCTGGTACCCATAGGAATACCTGCTTTTTGCCGATAGACTGTATCTTCGAAACGAACAAAAATATTATCAAGCAGAAAATTTAATGCCTTTATCATATCCTGACAAGTCCAGTTGGTATATTTGTCATGATTTGCCATGTCTTGATTTTTTGAAGGAGCATTTGAAAATACGAAAATTTCTGTTTGATAATGGTATGCGGTAATGTAGTATAATTGTTAGAAAATTCATAGCTATCGATGGAAGTGTATGCTTCATTAACAGATCGAGGTCTTTCCAAAACTTTTCAACACTCCAAAAGTAGTTAATTCCAATGTATTCATAACATTTGTTACTGAAATTGATGAAGAGATTTTTATGGTAGTAAGCGCACTGGTTAATAAAACAGAAATGTGATTAGTTGAACATTTACTTGATGCCGTAATAAAACGAAATTTGAAATTGCGAAGTTTAGGAAGCCGATACATAGTACGAATGCTTCTATGATTAGACGTTGTTTCAAGTTCAGCTTTAGCTATCATATGATCATCAATTATTTGTGTTTCTGTTGACGTGGTAGCTTGGAGTGTACTTAAATTGGTACTTTCATTCCAAAGCACGTTATGTTTTAATATGATATAATAACAGGATAATGATATAATATTTTTATTATAGAATAATGAATAAAACTTTGTGTAAAATCAAAATTGATACAATAACTTAATACCGAAATTACTGTGAATTTAAATTCTGCATATGCGCATTTCGACAATTTATGTCTCTTCAGTGCAGATAAAATTTAAATGTTTGGACCAAAAAGTCAAAGATGTTTAAAAACTGATAGAGAAATACAAAATGAATAAAAACAAATATTGCCATGATAACTGACTTAAATTACTAAATCATATTGTAGAAAATGTAAATAGGTTTAAAGTAAAGATCTTTAAAGTCTTTCCCTCTAATTGCTTCGGACTTTTGTTGTCACTTTTATTTATCAACTATTTGTCAAAGTAAAACCCGTCACTAATACTTACAATAAATGAAAAAGCTAAATAGTCAGTTTGGTCTCATGAAAAGAAATAGTATTTTTGTCTAGGAGCATTGGATAGCTGTGTAAGCGTTTACTTATTGTACATCTATTTTAATAAAGTAAAAAGTATTCAGAACATAACTAATTTAAAAGATATCGTAATTGTCAATTGAAAAGGTAAACAACGAAACTCATTCACGTATTACTGCATTTAAAAAGTACAAAACACACGTTAATAATAATTAGACAATTACTATTTCGATAACTTATATCTCTTCAGTGGCGGTAAAACAACCATTTGAAGACAAAAAAAAATCAAAACATTGAAAAGCTAATCGGGAACAAATAACGTACAAAAAAATAAGACTCCTAAATTCAGCAATGATCTGGGCCTTATATGAGGTAGATACATTTAAGTTTATGAAATAAATTGTGACTTCTTGATAACCGGTTTTTGGCAAGCACCAAAGTACTTGCAAGCTGGAATGGTGATACTGTTGAGCGACTTAATAGGTTTTATGAAATGATAGGATAATTGGTCAAAATCATAATCACCCAATATGAAATTCAATTAAATGTCAACTAAAACAATTCACGACCGACACAAATTTTATTTAAATAAACAATCAAAGAATATGGAGTAAATGCACATGAGACAAAGGAAAGACACCACTGTTAAGGAAAGTAAGCCAGCCTCTGCTACAGATGTCAAATTACGTGAAATCTTATTTCCCTATTCAAACTACCACTACCATATTGGGAACAAAAGTCACAGTTCTATATTGAAATACGTCAGCTATTGGCGGTGACATGGTGATTGAATAGAGGTCAATATTCATATTCTCCACTATAAAAACATCTTCAGGGTAGTCATCAGTTTTAATATTTCATACCCCAGCTTTGAAAGACTGTGTGTTCATTTGGTGAAGGGGTTGTCTCCCATGGCAAAAACTAAATAATTAAATATTTGTATTCATCCTTTTACACAACAGGTTGAGACTTGAGGAATAAGCTTCTTTCAATGTTAGACTAGAAGATTTTATTTTTTCCTTGTTCTTGAATGTTTCTTGTTTATTTGATATGAATATAACTTTATTTTCCAATTTTATGAATTCAATTGTAAATTGATTAAAATTCCAGATTTCAATTCTCAAAAATTAGCAGATCGATATGAAAAATTCCTTCGTGTAATTAATACTCAAAAATAAATAAAAAATCACGGAAAAGTAAAATATAATAAATAAAAAAAAAATATAAATATAAAAATAAATAAAAATCTGGGCAGAAAAAATGACGGTAGCATACATGAGACTATTGTGTTGAGTTCCACAAACGATTAACAGTGACTAGGAAATGTTTCAATTTTCTTAAAACCAACAGAGACTTGGCATGATAAACAGGGAAGTATTGCAAATCTTGCATACACTGAACTGGAATATTCACTGGTTCTATTCTGTGTGATATAAAACACATCCCAGTCAACATAAAACTCTTAAGTATACGTAAATCTGTATCATATGTTTCCAGTTGGACATATTGTAGCTCTTCCTCGCGGTATTCCATTGAACTTATCTTGTTGTAGTAATGTCCAAGTGTAGAATACATTTCCCTAATTCCGTTGTCAGTTAAAGTCTGAAAATAAAAATAATGCATTAATTATTCGTATTTACATTTTTGAAGCCCGTGTTTCCCATTGTCACTTGTGTTGAAACTCGTGTTTCCCTGGTGTCACGTGCGTTGAAGCCCATGTTTTCAAGTTCACGTGTGTTGAAGCCCGTTTTCCATAGTGTCATGTTTGTTGAAGGCTGTGCTTGTGTCAGAGTGGACGAAACATATCGTATTATGCGACCTATTACTGTTTCCTTTGCTTGCATTACTGAGACCAATAGAGTCAATTTTCTCTTAATTTCATCCGAGAGTTTCGATATTTTAATATAACAAATTTTCTCAGTCTTTCATCTTTGTACAATTTTCAACCATTATTTTTTACAACTGTAACTGTAAATGTCATTTATCCTTAAGCGCCCTGTTAATGTATAAAATTAAGGTGTCTCAGTGGTATTATTCCGCCATTTTGGTCTAATAATTGTTCATTTATGTTTCATTCATTAAGAAATTTAACAAAATATTTATTTAAAATGAAAAGAAATATTCAAATGTATTTAAAATTTATATTCCTAATCATTTTTTATAACATTTTTGTTACAAAAACTTGAGCTAAAACACATGAGCTCTAAATCTGTTTATGGATTTACAAAACACAGAAATTATTCAAGGGAGATAATTTGATAAAATATTTTAACAAAGATATCTCTAGGGAAATTAACATTTTGCAGTTTTCCTCTCTTATTTCAACGGTGACCCCTGTTTTTTATTTTTTATATGTAAACTACATAATGATAATAAAACACATGCAAAGTATGAAAAAATTCTATAATAGATTTTTCAAACTATCCTCTCATATGATCAATTTCCTGATCATTTCTATGTAAAATCCTAAAATTTGAAATTTCAGATTTTGCTCTTAAATGCACGGTGACCTCCAAATTTTATTTTACATTTTGAACTATAAAACAATTATGTTTCTACACAGAAAATTTCACAAAATTCTATAATAGGAAATTAATACCCTGCAGACACCTTAACTGCTTTTTCTAATTCAACATTTGTTTTTTCATTTTCAACAATTTTGAAATTTTAGTTAACATAAGATATAGCATCAATAAAAACAGATACTTACAATCGTGTGTTCTGGAATATTAACCTCCACAGGCAAACCGTAACTTACTAATGGTCTAGATTTCTACAAACAGAAACGCAATACAAATAATACAGTTAAAATAACAAATATAACAGCCTTGAGTAGATACTTGCGAACTTTTTATTTTCTGGTGAGAATTGTGAAATTGTGAGCACTTTGTTTTTGGAAATTCACGTACCCATTCTATTCCCGATAGAAAATTTAAACAATCTTTAGACTGAGATCATACTACTTTTACGGAATTTTAAAAAATGGATAACAGGAAACACCTACAATGACTGAAAATTATAATTACATTCAACAATTTGCAAGGGAACTACACAAGAAAAACACGTATAAGACAAAAGACAAACGTAGACAACGATAGGAACTCGGGACAGCCGGACTTGGTACCGGCACGAGCAAAAGCCAGCGGTAGGGTTAAACCAGTTTATGGGTACCCGAACCTCCCCTTTATCTGTCCTGTTTCCCTATAGTATAGTTAACATACGAATAAAACCCAATACAGGTAGACTACTAACTCCATGACCACAATCTTGAAAGCAAAGAATATGACAATACGTAATTTTGAAAGATGGGTCAAGGGGTGCTCGCCGCTAAACTGCCGGCTAGCCCAAGGAGCCTAGTCTGCTGGTAGAACACTGTCGCACTACGGAAGAAAAATCAAACTCAAAACTTCCCGAAGGGTTTGGTCAAGAATCATCATAAATTTCAGCAGACATCGGCAGTATCAGTGAGAGGCCAGTCTTCAATTTTGATACTTCATATCCGAATTTGAACTTACTTTGAGGTGTGGGTGTTTTGCCGATTTTTGATGGCCTTCAAGACGAAGAGCAACAATAAACGCGATGTTTCATTTGCTGAACTTGTTAAGCATTTGTAGGAACTCTGTCCCATATCATTTACTTTCATTTGACAGTCTGACTGTCAAAAACTTTTTACATGTACAAAGATTAAGAAAGTACCAAGGAATAAAGGATTACGATGCCAAACCAAGTGCCAAGACAGAAACAGTTTAAATATCATGAAATCTGAAATTAAATTTGAATTTTGGTCAAAACTGTCAAGTTAAGTTTGCAATTCAATTTTTCATTCAGTAAAACAATTGTACATACATATTTCCTTGCGATTTCCTTAGTTTGTTCTAGCATTGCTTTTATGGTGATTCCCATGAAATATGACACATTAACATTCTGTGCTGGTTGTTGTGGGTGCTGGAAACCGGATGTTTGACAAGGGTTCTGGAGCACACTTGCAGTATTGGGTGGTAGACATTGGTTAGGTATAACATATCCATAGTTCACGGATATACACAATACAGGTACAAAAATATCTACAAAAACATTATAATATTAATATTGAGGATAAAACTCCACAAGTTTTTTTATATATAAAGGTTTTGAAATTTATATTTTATTATAGAAAATAAAAGTAATTTTGGAGGAGTCTATCGATGTGTAAACGCGAACGACACACTAACGACATGAATAAAATCAGAAGGACACTTTATGTAATGATTGTGAATTTACACATCCATTCTCCTCCAAAATTACTTTATCTGATAATTTCAATCCTTACAACTTAAAACAATGTTGACATTAAATTTTACGTCACTGTAATCTGCACTATTTTACACCGGAGTGTATTAATGTTCATGACATTTACCAATGAAATTAAACGTTGCAATAACGATTGGATTTATTTATTAGAATATCGATCATACATCATTTTGAGCAAAAAATATTGATAGGCCAGTGCACCTGTTTTTTTTAATAAAAGAGCCTGAAATATTTGAGGGAAACTAACTTCTCTAGACTTTTCCTTCACCTTGTATTAAGGAAATAACCCTTTAAATGAAATATTAATAATTTCACCCAATTTGTCAAAAGACTACAAAAGATGCATGACAAATTTAGAAAAGAAAAATTGGGGTCAGTATGCAAAATTTTTTAATGCATCATGGTAGATGCAAAAGAGATTTCCGAAAATCAGAGATAATTTCAAAGACCCGAGGAGGGACCATCCGAATGCAGGCCTCATGGTGACTTCAAGATGTAGAACAACAATGAAATCGTTGTTCTTTTACCTGTTTCTACCATGTATCTGTAGAGACTTTGTCTCATGTGCATTTACTCCATATCCTTTTATTCACCATTACATAAGTTGGCAAAACGGCCATCTGTGAACACTAAATTTACAGTACCTTCTCAATTTAGGTATTTTATATAATCTTATTTCTCGTCACTTGAACAGTATGTACAACTAAAAAACTTCAATGCAATTCACAATCTTTTACGTTGAACAAGTCGTGTTAAAGGCACCCAATTGCAAATTTTCCAGATAAATAACAGAATGAAAACTTTGATGTCACAAAAAATAAAATGTCATACAAATGTAATCCAATATCCAAAAAAAAAGGTGCATAGCCCTTCCTACGTCAGATTTTACCTCTGCAACACGAGAAGGAGAAGTTCCTCTCAAAATGGCCGATTTATATGGCGTCACAGTGTGGCATACGTCAGGATGTATACAACGTCAGAGTGTAAAGGGCCTGGTAAATTATGGAGGTAATGGTGTGGTACAGGTGATAATCTGAAGTAGGAAGAGCTATGTGCCTCTGTTTTGGAGATTGATTATAATCCTCAGACTCGATTTCCTGCGGAAAGCCTACTAGAACTGCAACAATCAGTTCCGATATTCAGGTCAAATCTAAATATATATGCCTATGGCAAGTTTTTGAGGGTGTAGAGCAACAAAATACTTAGAATATAAAAAATACAGAAATGACAGATACTGATGACAACTTAGCATTACTACAGAAAACAAATTAAACTTTTGGAAGACAAACATATCAAATGTTATGCAAGAGGTAGCAGAGAACAATTAAATAGTCCATAACAGAGAAGGATAGAGATCTCTTCGAGGGCGATACTCCTTAGTTTTAAACAAAATTTTCAAAATTTAGACAATATTGAAAGCTTCCAATTTTTTTTCAAAAGAAATGGTGGATTAAACCGGTTTTACCTCCCCTTCCGGTGGTAAATCAACAGAAATGGTTATTGAAAAAGGACGAAGACATCATCCAAGTATTCAGTTAAAAGGGGATAGAAATTCGTACGAAGCTGAAACTCCTTAGTTGATTGAAATGTTTATCTTCATATATTGTAAAATGTTTAATTATTTGTTTTTTTTTCAAGCCAGCACCGAAGTACTTGGCAACTAAGCTCAAGAGACCTTAATAACTAACAGTCTACCGACAGAGGCAGCGATCCAGTAATAACATGCAAATACCAGAATTGTCGTTAATTTGAATTCTCGACAACTTATGTCTCTTCAATGAATATATATAAATTATTTGGTGGATTAAAAATTTAAAACATGAAGAACAAACTAAAGAACCCAAAGTACTGCCAATATTGGTTATCATCATGAAGATGTAGCAGCTTTATCTAGAAGATGATTTTATTGGTAGAATAAGACAATGATATTCTCAAGACAAAGGACAAACGTATATTATTTGAAAAATAAGACAATGATAATGTCAAAGACAACGGACAAACGTACATTAATTCAGTTCTATATTTTATCACCTTAATAGTTGCTTTTCGAAATAATGATATTAACAATTGATATGTTTTACATACATGTAAGAATGGATTTCATTTTCTTGCTAGGAATTGATTTGGATACATAGAAAATAAGACTTACTTTTTATACCCTTTAGATGATTCCAGAATCGGATATGGAAATTCTGTACAAACTAACAAAAAATTCCAAACTTTTGTTCCGACTCGTCTTTAGTTACATCTGAGGCTTGCTGAATGTAGAGAGATACTCCTGATCTGATGGACATGGCAGGACTTATTTATCCAGTTGCTTCCTTTTTGAAACAGTAATGCTTTTTTTCATTTTGAAACCATAAAAAGAAAATAATGTGTGATGATCATGCAAGTTTTTATATAAAAATAAAATTGTCAATCAGTTTTATACCATGCTGTATCACTTTTCATTTTGTAGAAACTTTATAGTCAAGTGAGAAGAGATGACACTTTTAAAATATTCCAAATATTTTTCGTTAAATGGTCGATAACGACTGTTTAAGCTTGGTTGTAACATGGCATCTAGTTATATGTAACACAAGTCAAATGTGGCGTTTTATGTTTACATTTGATTACTAATGCTCCTTTGAAGAAACATAAAATGTTGAACATGAAATACAAAGATTTTCCTTTATGTTGGATGGACGAACACTGTGATTTTTATAATGTACAATTTTGTGTGCACTTTGTCCCTTATATATAAAATTCATATCCCTTTATTTGTTCAAAGCATTATGATTTCTAGCTTCACTCCTTAAAAGATAGAAACGACAAGCCCATCAGATACTTTTCAAGCATTATTAATGACTAAATGTGATTCAGTTGCACTCATTCGTTGATCTAATCAGTAAAATTTTCATTTACAAAATCATATACAAATATTTACTAGCAAAAAATTACAGAAAATCTCTTTTTATATGAGCATAAATATGAAAAACACTGTTGTATAAGAACTGGTGTAAAGTTTATAACATCAGCAATCAATGATTGTAGAGCAGTATTAATAGACTATGAATCTGAGTCGTCACTATTGTTTCACACTTCAATATAAATAAATTTTAGCTTTCGCTTTATGTACATTTATTTATAAAACAGTAAAATGAGAATTTGTGATTTAATTCCTCTAATGCAAAAATAATGCCCTAACTAGAGACCTGTAATGCTCAACTGACAAAATGCTTAACAATTTGAATTTATTCCATATCGTTTCAATGTTAATTAACAGCAGATGATGAAAGTGATGATATTTACAAAAGTTTAAATGTAAATATATGTTGTGGACTGGTTGCCATATTTTTATTGGATCATAATGAAATGAACAATCCTTGTAAAGACTTTCCACACAGCATTCCTGTAAAGTTTTGTTGAATTTGCTTCAGTGATTTCAGAGGAGATGATCAAACAACGACAATAGAATACCGAAGGAACAAGGGAAGTGATGATCACAAAAATCGAAGTTCAAAGACATGGCAAAAACGGTAACGGAGAAAAAAAGACAAAACAAGAACGTGGGACAGCCACAATGCATGGAAATAAAAAGATGACATTAAGAACTAAGGCGCTAATAGTGTGAACTCCGATGAAAACCGTGAATGACATCAGGTGCTTCGGAAGGGTAGCATGTCCTGGTCCACTAGTGACACCCGTCACACGATCAGTGAGGTATATATTGTTTTGAAAGTTTTGATTTGATTTGATTTGTACCAAGTCCGGCTATCCCGAGTTCCTATCGTTATTTATGTTTGTCTCTTGTTTTCATTATTGTTTTTCTGGTGCAGTTTGCTTGTAAATTGTGGCATGTAATTGTAGTTCCCGGCCATTGTAGGTGTTTGCTGTTTTCCTGTTTTTGTGATTGGAATTTCCATTTTCTAACCCTGAGACAAAACCAATAAAAATCCATGGCGCGTGTTACTTTTCATACAAAATATGAATTACTCATAGGGCCGACGTTAAACTATGTTCCGCGCTAGTGGCCATGCTTTTTGTCTTATCCAAACAAAATGCACACGTTTTGTGAATAACCTTGACTTCTTTATTCCAGTACAGTTAATTTTAATTAGCTTAATAATTTTCAGAGTAAATGATGAAAACAATTACATTAACGTTCCATAGAGTTCAAGGTCTAAATAAGTTCAGCGCTGGCAGCTATGTTTTATCGGAGCGGAACGAAATGAGCAATAGTCGTAAAATACCTTTCAAACTTCATTCGTTGAATACGCTAAAGGTATATCAGAGGAGATGATCAAAATATGAATTTCCCATGGAGTCAATGATAAACTATGTTCCGCGCTGTCGGCCTTGTTTTAGTCGATTTCAAACAAATTCATATAATATAGTATTATTATTGTTTTTGTGTCTAACGTCATTGTTTTCTGTGTTTTCGTTTTTGCCCTTTCTTTGGACTTCGATTTTTGTGAATTTCACCCCTTTGTTCCTTCGGTATTCTACTGCCGTTGTTTCAATTTGTTTTAAAAGTTTTAGAGAAGATGATGAAAAAACAACAGAGGTAGAATACCGAGGAACAAAGCACAATATTACATAATCAAAGTCCAGAGACAAGGTAAAAGCAGGAACACCAGAATACGGAAGACCAAAGACACCACATGCCCACAAAACACACAACCACTACATACACACCACAAAGAACCAAAGCACTAAATGATGAAAATAGTCTTTTCCATAGGGTACCATGTTAAGAAAGTTGCGCAATTCCGGCCATGTTTCGTAGGATCAGAACGAAATGAGTAATCTTTGTAAAGTATATCATTCCTATACTGTAATATCCCTCAGCCATGGTGCTGTACTGTTTGTGGCGAAAACTAACAAGTGTTTTTATCATAAAATATTTCTCTATCTCAGTTGCTGCCTGTTTTATGGCCATGACAATATAAAGCGACGAGAAAAGTTTGGTTGAATTGTTTAAGTAGTTACAGAAAAGATGATGAAAATTTTAAAAGCTAATGGACGAATGACGCCAAGAGATAGCAATGACTCATACTGACTATTTGGCCAGGTATGCTATAGCTGCTATTAAAGTCACTGATGTGTTTTAAGTCTGTTACTTTCGTCTCTTCAGAAATTCTATTTCTATCACTACTTTTTAGAACGACAAGAATGGGACATTTATAGTTTGATTTTACTTTTTCGCGGGTTTCGTATCCCCAAATTCGATTTTAGCATTGATTGACTAACTGAAAGTGATGAATAACGTATGTGGAGCATAGGTATGCTCCCCTTTTATAAGCACCTGATGTTACCATCTGTTTTTGTGGCAGTCCAAATTGTGAATGCTTAAATTTTGACAATTGATTTTTTTATGCTAGTTATTTCAAGACGACCCCTACCACTGGCTTCAGTGGGATTCATTTGCTAGTATCCGACAAAAAAATTATATTAATAGAGCAAAATAAAAAAAATCAACATAAACCACAAAACAAAACGAAAAATGCAAGGTGTCAGATGTTTGAACTCCGAAGCAATTTTTAAAAGATGGGAAAAAAAATTATCGATGGTTTGGTTAAAGGACTATAGAATGAAAATTTCAACAATTTGTTTTTATCTTATTTCCACGTTTATCCCACCTTTTTGGGATGGGATTGGTTGGAACATATATGACTTTTTTCACTAAAGATGACTACACATAATGTGTGGTTGCCATCACATTGCTGTGATTGTCCTGTATGTAAACTTCGAAACAATTGCAAAATGCCTGCTTTTTTGCTAGACAGAAACATCTTAAAGATTAACCTACAGCATGGATGAACAATACCCTGGAAGAGTTTTTATGGTATTTTAAGTTACTTGGAAAACTGAAAAAGTAGTAGTAAAGTTTTCAAACATAAAAAATGGTTTCACGTCCAATACTGAAAAGGTTATGTATGCTGTCGGCGGTTAACGCTGTAGGATGGTCTATGTGTGTGAGACCTGTCGAAGATTGGATGATGCTTTGTCCTTGCGCAAAATAGTCCGAGTGAGAAACGAAGACAGTGCCTTGAACAAAAAATTATCCATTTTCTTGGAACTGTTTGACGCTTTGGCATGAATGTTAAGAAACAGTATATTTTATAATATTATTCCTGCATTGAAATTTAATCTTTGTATAGTACAAAAAAACAAATGTTTTATTTTCCGATTTGAAAATATTCAGGATTTGGCATGATTTTTACGGTAATAACTGTGACACGCCATTAGGTCTGCCTTCTCTCGTCATTTTAACATCCTTCTCCGTATTTCAGGCCGGTAGCCGTTAGTCGAAGGCCAAACGGACGAAACGTTGGCCACTAAACCTTCTTTCTACCTTTTGTCATTTTAGTTATTTTTTAATTTGTAAATATTTGTGTATTTTACTTTTTAATTGCGGCCAACTATGCTATTTTTATATTGTGTCATACTGTTAAATTGTGGTCATTTCACAAAATATATTTGTATAAAATATTTGTGGAGTGTAAAAAATTCTATTGAAGCTTAAAGTAAATTACACGTAACAAAAACACCCGCTTTACCTATTGATAGTTCTGATTTTGCTACTCTTTGCTTTGCTAACCCCTCAACATAATTAGATTAAGTCAAAATTGGATAACTTATTAAATGGTCTTTCATTTTTTCTGGATTAACAGTTCATTTCTTGTAATTCTACTATAATATCACCTGTCATTGTTCCTATACTTGCGATAATATGATCAAGTCACTAAATCATTTACTAGACAACATTTTTGTTCGTTTTGGCAACATTGTTTATCAACAAGTCATTAGAATTCACATGTGTAGAAATTGTGCATCTCTCATTGCAGATCTTTTTCAAGTCTGTTACAAACGGGACTGGAAGAAAAAAAACTGAACCCCAAAACAGCTATTAGCTTATTTCAATTTTCAATTATAACAGTTTTTAGATTATGTCGACTTCTCATATGAATATACTATCATACATTTAAATCTTTGCATTTTATTTTTTGCAATTTTTAAATGTTATTCTGATATTCTGTTATTAATGCCCACATCTCACTATTTTACATTCCCAAGTTTTCTTGCGAGTCCCCCGTAGTTGTTTATATGTTGTAATTGTCTTCTGTTCGTCTTTTTGTCGGGCAACGGATGACAGCTGTTGTAAGAACACTTCGCCAGTTATTTTCATGTTTGTGGACGATCTCACATCAATAACAAAAAGTAAAGAAACATGGATGTTAGGTTGGTCGACATCTTTCAATGAATTCCACTCAAACAGGTGCTAGGGACCGTCTTGAACTTACTATGGGATATGAGCAAATCTCATTGTTGAAGGCCTCATGGTGAATTCAAGATCTAGAACAAAAATAACAATGTTGTTCCATTGATAGGTTTTACCATGTATTTGTAGAGACTTTGTTCTCATGTTCATTCACTCCATATCTGTTCAATGTTTATTCATTTACCCACAAGAACGTAACTTTTATAAAGCTAAAAATGATTTTAAAGACTGCCCTTTTATTGGGCTAAATAGTATTATTGACCTTAGTACATTTGTTAAATCAAAACCAAAATTTATAAAAATGATAAAGCGATGATATTGGTTTCACTATTACTAATTTCCCTTTTCTTGACGGCGACATTCCTATCTGATTTCAAAAATGTGGCGCTTTAGATCGTGTGTTAAACAGTAAACACAAACACAAGATTTAGGTGGTAAGGTCCCACAAATGTTCATGTTTATTTCTTTTTGTAGTTCCTTGTTACATGTGATTGTAATTTTCAGCTATCGTAGGTGTTTCCTGTTATCTTTTTTTTATCAAAAGACACGTAAATTGAAGTCAACACGCGAGACAAAGCAGAGAATGCGGATAAAGACAAGAAACCAAAAAAAGCTCATTATTGGTGGCCTTACGGTGACTTCAAGATGAAGAACAACTAATACATCGTTGTTCAATGCTTGGTATAACCATGTTTTTGTAGATTCTTTGCCTCATGTGCATTTACTCTATATACGTACATTGTTTGTGTACAAGACATTGACAAAAATCTCAAGCTAAAAAACTCACATTGTTAATTTTCTTTATAAAAACCAAGAGAGTCATTAGGTGCTCCGGAAGGGAAAAGATGCCCTCCTTTAATATGTAAAGTCAAACCAATGCCAGTCCATTAAGACAGAAAGTCTAGCTGAAAATGTACATTATCACCTGTGACAACAGCATGTCAAATCTTTATTTTATATCGTAGTGACTACTGTAGAAATATAATTTCTGGAGGGACGAAATTTATAAAGGCTGAACATATCCTTGATTTCCTTTTTAAACGTTACTGTAAAGACTATATGCTCGTGAGTAAAGAAAAAAAAAGCATCAGAAACTGCAATAAGGAAAGGCGTTCGCCACGTGCAAAATGGGAATTACTCAAGTCATTTTTTTCATTGGCGCCCTAATCGGATGGAAGAAAAAAATTGAATTACAAAAACAGGATAACAGTAAACACCTACAATGGCAGGAAACTACAATCACATGCCACAATTTACAAGCAAACTGCACTAGAAAAACAATAAAAAATGAAAGAGACAAACATAAACAACGACAGGAACTCGGGATAGCCGGACTTGGTACCGGCACTAGCAAAAGCAAGCGGTAAGGTTAAACCGTTTTATGGGTACCCAAACCTCCCCTTTCTCTACCCCGTTTCCCTATAGTATAATAAACATGCGAATAAAACCTAATAGAGGTAGATTACTAACTCAATGACCACTATCTTGGAAACAAAAGCCCAAGACAAAACGTAATTTAGGAAGATGGGTCAGAGAGTGCTCACCGCTAAACTGCCGGCTAGCTCAAGGAACCTAGTCTGCTGGTAAAACACTGTCGCAATACGGCGAAGACAAATCAAACTCAAAACTCCCCGAAGAATTTGGTAAAGAGTAGTAATGTATTTCAGTAGACATCGGCAGTATCAGTGAGAGGCCAGTATATATGTAGAGTCTTCAGGTCACTGGAATCCAAAGCCAATTAAACGGATTTAATCAGAATATCTCGTCGATATCCACTATTACGTAAAGAATGTAAGCTACGTCCCAGTTTTTCTTGATTTTTTATCAGTTTCTGCCATTTTTAACAACATTTAATATTTAACCCCACCGCAATTTTTGCGCCTTCCCAAGTCAGTGATATGTTGGTCATTGGCTTGTCCTTGTCTTCTTATAAATTTTAGTTTCTTGATATTTGGGTTATTGGATGTGGTTTGTTTCCATTGATTTATTCACTTTTTTACCTTTTTGGGGTCATTTAGGGCTTGCTATATGGTGTGAGGTTCCTCACTGTGTTGAAGACCGTACGGTGACCCCTAGATGCTTTGTTTTGGGTCGTTTTAACCTGGATATGGGATGTTGTCTCCTTGAAATTTACCCCATTTCCTTTCTTTTTCATATTTCCATAAAATCGAGGATGACTATTCCTTTTGTAATTAGTCACGTCATATCTAGATATTAAATGTTCATTTCTTCTGTAAAACTTCTTAAAAGTATTTAATAATTCATGAAATCTGTAACCTTGTTGTATAAGTTTGGATGTGAGAGTAAGGTTACGCTCATTCAAATCGTCAAGGATAGAACAAATGCGAGCGAATCGTACAAGTTGAGATATATACACCCTGTAGGATGGAGCTTGGGGAACGTCGCCGCCAAGAAAGGGGAAATTAGTAATAGTAAAATCAAAATGAATGCCTGTTTTTATAACGTTTTTATGGAATGTGTCAATCAGTTTTCGGTCCAATGTGGCCCTTATTGAAGATTCGCAAAAGGCGATCAACTACAGACTTTGAATTATTTTGATATTTTTTCAGAACTGCAAACCAAAAATTACCGATAAAAACTGGTCGCTGGCAAAACATTGATAAATATAATAGATACTTTAGACTATGCACTAGTGGTCAAATAGGAGATGAATACCACTACATATTTGAAGGCTGATTCTTCGAACAAAAACGAAACCAGTATATAGATTAATAAACTACACGCAGACATAATACAGTAAAGTTTAGTAAACTAATGAATAGTAAACGCAACGTTATTTTGAAGTAAGTATGTACTTTTTTAAAGTATTTTACAAATGTGTTTGTCCTTTTTGCTTATAACATTACATTTGTAACCTCTTTCCTCTGTTCTATATGTTTTGTTATTTACTGGTTTCTCTGAACAAGTGTTATGCAATGACTGTTTGAGAATAAAGCATATATGCCCAATTTTCCCTTCCATTGCGGTAGTGTCCGGTAGCTACTCAAGAGTTATTGCTATTGGAAGGTCGTGGACAGTTGAAAGAAATAATCATCATGACGTAATCAAGATGTTGGGATTTTTTATCGACATTTTTTGTCGAATGTGGAGACATGTTTTTCAACAGACAATCGGAATTCTCACGGGAACTAACTGCGCCCCACTTTTAGCTGATCTCTTTCTTTATGAGACCTAGTTTTTACAAGAGTTAACACAGAAAAAACAAAAACATTTAGCTCAGTCCTTTAATTTCCTCTTTCGCTATATAGACGATGTACTTTCTCTAAATAATCCAAAATTTAAGGAATATTTAAAGACTACTAAAGTTATTACAAAAGCTTTTCAAAATTTCACCTTGGTACTGTTTGAGGGTTAGAGAAGTTACATGTACCATGGTTCTCAATTGGTTTTGTCTCAGGGTTAGAAAATGACAATAACCAATCAGTTACCTA
>MJUU01017844.1:93406-103671 GCA_002080025.1 Modiolus philippinarum
CTAGGAAGATGACAATATTTATTCTATGATGTGTATATAATAATGTTAACTACTTTAAATGTAAATTGTACCAGTTGATTTAGCATTTTTCAGTGTTTTTCTATTGTAAGAAGTAATCCAGTGATTTGTTTGCTCCAACAACTATAGTTCTGATACTTATAACTAATCTTAGATCTTTATTATTTTGTGATTTTTAGCAAACTCAAACTGGAATTGTAAGAAAATCTAAGTAATTGTAAATAATCCTCTCTGTTCAAAAGCTGTCTGAGATATATAAGCTCTGAACGTTCCTTATTTGAAGCAAACTAAAAAACTACGGTCGGCAAGTTGGATTTTTTTACACGCCCGTAGTTGGTTTTGTTCGTTACTGCGCTTTAGCGGTAATTAGTCATACCGCTAAAACCGGAAGTTTACATTAGAGTTGTTTCCTCCAGCAAAACGAAAATTTTCGGCTTAGGTTGCCAACTTCTCGTGAATATTTTGACGTATATAGTTAGCAGTTACATACATAGGCACGTTTATAGTGGAAAAATGTTATTTTCATTGACTACGCTGCATATCACAGGTCATTTTGTCTGCGGTTGAGTTGTTAGCTTTCGTTTGTAACATACTGAACATTCCGGATCGAAACCGAATCAAAATACGGGTTTAAAGAACCGAAAATCGAACAGAACAAAAAAATCGCGGTTCATCGAAACTTGGGTGAATCGTTACCCCCCTAGTGTTAGACTTGATATGAGGTATGAGCAAAGCTCATTGTTGAAGGCTTCATGATAACTTCAAGATTAGAACAACAATAAAAGTGTTGTTCCTTCATGTATTTATAGAGACTTTGTGTCATGTGCATTTACTCCATAAAACTCCACATGATAAAAAAAGAACACTAGTTAAACATCAAAAGAAATAGATTTGTGTTGAACATTCTAATGTTTTATTTAATTTTTCAGTTTGGAAGGACGTTTTGAAGATGAATATTTACAGCAAGTATTGGAAGATATACAGACGAAGAGAAGTTTTCAATACTAACTGTCAAATTTGTGAAAATCAAAGACAGTCTATGGTTACTGTGTTCATAAATGTAGAAAAATAATTATTTTTTATTATACCCGCCCACGAATGTGGAAGGGGCATATAGTGTTACCCTTGTCCGTCCTTCCGTCCATCCGTACGTCCGGTTAAGTTCTGCGTTTAAGTCCATTTCTCAGAAACTGTAAGAGGTAGAATAATAATAGTAGGCCAGTAGGTAGATATTTGATAGTACTACAGAGTTCACTAGGTAGCTTGACTCTGTGACCTACATTTCATGCTTGAGTGACTCTGGTTAAGTTTTGTGTTAAAGTCCATTTCTCAACAACTACACATTATAGGACAATGATGTTTCATCAAATTGATTGCCTTGATGAGTATTACCCAAGTTATTGACAATAAGGTGGCTTTGACCTACATTTTACGCTTCAGTGACTATGGTTAAGTTTCGCGTTTAAGTCCATTTCTCAACAACTTTATAAGACAATGATATTTCATCAAATGAATTGCCTTGATGAGTACAACCCAAATCATTGACAATTAAGTGGCTTTGACCTACATTTTACGCTTCAGTGGCTTTGGTTAAGTTTTGCGTTAAAGTCCATTTCTCAACAACTACACATTATAGGACAATGATATTTCATCAAAGTAATTGCCTTGATGGGTACTACCCAAATCATTGACAATTAGGTGGCTTTGATCTACATTTTACGCTTCAGTGACTTTGGTTAAGTTTTGAATTTAAGTCCATTTCTCAACAACTACACATTATAGGAATATGATATTTATACCCCCGCTCTGGAGGAGGAGGGGGTATACTGTTTTACCTGTGTCCGTCATTCCGTAATTCCGTCCGTCACAACTTTTGTAAAGGTTTTCTCTGCAGTTGTAAATGATACAAATTTGAAATTTTTTCAGAAGCTTTGTGTAGTCATGCCATATTGTGGGATGCATTTTCAGACCTGTCGGGATTCTACTTCCTGTTTATGGACTTAGTCAATTTTTCATCATTCTGTCCGTCCGTCACAACTTTCGTTAAGCTTTTCTCTGCAATGGTAAATGATACAAATTTGAAATTTAGTCAGAAGCTTTGTGTAGTCATGCCATATTGTGGGATGCATTTTCAGACCTGTCGGAATGCAACTTCCTGTTTACCGACTTAGTCAATTTTACATTATTCTGTCCGTCCGTCACAACTTTCATAAAGCTTTTCTCTGCAATGGTAAATGATATAAACTTGAAATTTTGTCAGAAGCTTTGTGTAGTCATGCCATATTGTGGGATGCATTTTCAGACCTGTTGGGTTGCTACTTCCTGTTTACCGACTTAGTCAGTTTTTCATCATTCTGTCCGTCCGTCACAACTTTCGTAAAGGTTTTCTCTGCAATGGTAAATGATACAAATTTGAAATTTAGTCAGGAGCTTTGTGTAGTCATGCCATTTTGTGGGATGCATTTTCAGACCTGTTGGGATGCTGCTTCCTGTTTACCGACTTAGTCAGTTTTTCATCATTCATCATTCTGTCCGTCCGTCACAACTTTCGTAAAGGTTTTCTCTGCAATGATAAATGATACAAATTTGAAATTTTGTCAGAAGCTTTGTGTAGTCATGCCATATTGTGGGATGCATTTTCAGACCAGTCGGGTTACTACTTCCTGTTTACCGACTTAGTCAATTTTCACTAATTCTGTCCGTCCATCACAACTTTTGTCAAGCTTTTCTCTGCAATGGTACATGATACAAACTTGAAATTTTGTCAGAAGCTTTGTATAGTCATGCCATATTGTGGGATGCATTTTCAGATCTGTCGGATTACTACTTCCTGTTTACCAACTTAGTCAATTTTCAGTAATTCTCTCTGTTAGTCACAATTTTCGTCAAGCTTTTCTCTGCAATGGTAAATGACACAAATTTGAAATTTTGTCAGAAGCTTTGTATAGTCATGCCATATTGTGTGATGCATTTTCAGATCTGTCAGGTTACTACTTCCTGTGTACGCACTTAGTCAATTGTCAGTAATTCTGTCCATCCGTCACAATTTTTGTCAAGCTTTTCTCTGCAATGGTAAATGATACAAACTTAGAAATTTTTTCAGCAGCTTTGTATAGTCATGCCATATTGTGGGATGCATTTTCAGATCTGTCTGATTACTACTTCCTGTTGACTGGCTTAGTAAATTTTCAGTCATTATGTGCTATCGGTATATTGTTAGATGCATTTTCAAACCAGTGCAGGCCACTAAAAGCTAAGAGCGGGGGTATTTCTAGTGAGCTTGGGCTCACAGATCCCTTGTTGGTCAAATTAATTGCCTTGGTGAGTACTGCCCACATCAATGACAATTAAGTGGCTTTGACCTACATTTTATGATAAAGTTATATTTTGCGATTAATCTTTTGGCGGGGCATCCATGTCTTACAGACACATTCTCTAGTGATCAACTGTTTTAGTATTTATTTGTGAAACCATTTCATTCATTTTTAAATCATTATTTTCGTAAATGTCATTTGTTGTAAATATCATAAGGGCTCGTCCAGAAAAAATGTACAGAGCAGCAGGAATGCAAGTTATTTATTTTTACCTTGGTGGGGGTGTAGAACTTATCTACACCTAATGCTAATACCTGAAAAAAAGAAACAAATTTATGGTGATGGTACCCTAAATTTTGAGTTGTGTTCCTGCCCCCATGTACCTTTTTTCCTGGAAAGCCCTAAGACAATAAAGTCAGTTTCATAGGTCAAGGTATAATATGATGCTCATATCATTCACATGTTGAAAGATTTATACTATAACTAATCCGAGATACTGATTATCGCAAAATATTCAACAAATGATCGAAGAACGCAGTAATTCACGAATGCGCGCATCGCATGAGTGAATTACAGTGTTTTTCGATCATGAGTTGAATATTTTCGATAATCAGAATCTAGGATTAGTTATTGTTTTTATTATATAGATAAGTTCTCTAATAATTGATGGTTTAATTTAAGATTCTTTTCATGAACTACGTTTTCCATGTTAATCCGCAGAGACGTTTACTTAACAACAACGTTGACGACGTCTATTGTGACGTCACTTCCTAGAGTGAAAATATGGAAAATAATTTCACCGTTAATTATCACTTTTCTTTCACTGAGAAATTTCAATCTTTCACAGTCCTCTATATAATAAGATGTTTTTAACCTTTTTGGTGGTCTGTACTTGTTGACTTTCTTGTTTATTTTTATGAGAAAATATTTTGCTAAAAAATTATTTAAAACAAATGTTATATCTTCAATGACCAAAAGAAACAAAGCTGCAATACACAATGATTATTACAGTAAACAATAGATTTTTTAGGCTAATTTCATTGGACACTTCATGTGTATTCAAAACAAATTTATAAAGCACAATTATCAGTGAAAATTCCACTATGTTTGACATTACAATAGACAGTCTAAATCTACATGTATTACATAGAAAATTTCATTGATAAAGTTAAAATCTACATGTATTACATAGAAAATTTCATTGATAAATGGACTTTGCTATACATACACACATTTTAAGTTAATGTGTATAAATAGAACTTTACTCTGTAAATTATTACATGTTTGTAAATAAATACATACCAGTATACATTTTCATTAGCATTATTACTCTCATGTGTTTAAATTAGAAGTCTTTTTATAAAAAAAAAATAACATTCAACACCTTGTATAATGATATAGTAGCTCTGTAAACATTTCTTAAAATGATTAGTCTATCTATTAATTCTGAAATACTACTACACATGTAAATTTTATGTCGCCTGGTTATAGCCATGATGACCTTTTGCCTTCACTTGTCATCTGTCTTTGGTCTGCTTGTCTGCTTTAGACTTTCATTCAAAGATCTTTTCCTCATAAAGATAATTTGAATTAAACATGGGTCACAATCAGGGTTCTCCATAGGTGGTTATAGCCGGCTTTCCCGACCAGCTATATTTTAAAGCCGACCAGCTGTCAAATTTGAAAACCTGTCGGCAAAATCGGATATTTTACAATAGACAATGGACAATATTTATTGCGCAAACACATTTGCAGTAAATGGTTATGGCATGATGAAAAACAAACAATATCAATAACATAAAAATCGACTGAACATATTATATGTAAGCTAATTTGAATGAATGTCATGATGTGACAGTGGTTTTAAATATTTGGAGTTACTGCATTATGAATTTATTCCAAGTTGCCAACATTCTTACATAAATTTTATTGTTAATTTAAGTAAATTTCCTTATTCATATGGTACCTAATATTTGTCAATGATAAAATAATTACAGGTAATTTGTCAATGATAAAATAATTACAGGTATTTTGTCAATGAAAGATTAATTACAGGTAATTAACATAGTGTACATGGTGTAAGATCATAGCCTCCAGGAACAATGCCTTAATTGACCTTTATTATTTCCGATTGTCAACAGTTTACCTATGCACGTGGTCAAATTGATATTTTTCAAGAAAAATTGTATACAAATGCTTAAGAAATAAATAGTTTTACACTTTTTGTCTCGCCCGCGACGAAAGTCGCGGAAAGCGAGACATAGGCATGCAAAGTATGACGGCGACGGCGGCGTAGACTCAAGTTATTATATAGAAGCCTTTGATGTAGGAACTTTATATTTGGTCCATAGGTAGCTTACGGCAAACCTATCTGTCGGACCCAAAATCATGTGACCTTGACCTATATTTCGCAGTCCAGTGACCAGGTTAAGTTTTTTTGCTTAAGTCTGTTTCTCAATAACTACAAGCCATAGGTCAATGATGTTTGGCATATAGCTTGGTCTTGCTTAGTACATGTCAGTCTGCCATATGGCTTTTGACCTTGACCTCAATTTCACGGTACAGTGACCAGGTTAAGTTTTTTTGCTTAAGTCTGTTTCTCAATAACTACAAGCCATAGGTCAATATTTGGTATATAGCTTGGTCTTGGTTAGTACATGTCAGTCTGCAATATGGCTTTTGACCTTGACCTCAATTTCATGGTCCAGTGACCAGGTTAAGTTTTTTGCTTAAGTCTGTTTATCAATAACTACAAGCTGTAGTTCAATGACATTTGGTATATAGCTGGGTTTTGGTTAGTACATGTCAGTCTGCCATATGGCTTTTGACCTTCACCTCAATTTCATGGTCTAGTGAACAAAGTTAAGTGTTTCTGATTAGAATAGTTTCTTAATTAATGTAAGTGGTATGGTAATAATATTTGGCTTGTAGGTTGCTGTTGAGTAGTACATGACTGTTTTAGCGACAAGCAGGGACGGGCGAGACATCTATTAGAGTCCACTCTTGTTCAGACTTTATATTGAATTTTACTGAAAACTCTTCAAAACGTTGCAAATTCAAAATTTTTATTATAAATCTGACAAAAATTAGAAATACTTACTCTAGTTCACTTAGATGAAATCTTTAAAACCATGTTGTCTGAAGAACACATTGAAAAATCATATCTCAACAGCAAATTTGATTGGAAATGATTTTATTTGGGTGCTTAAAGTGACAAAATGACTTTGATGATTCTCTTCAGTGAAGGTTAACTCTAACACATTACAAGTAACAAATAGGATCTAAATGAAAATTTTGGAAGGTTAACTCTAACACATTACAAGTAACAAATAGGATCTAAATGAAAAGTTTGCTGGGCCATTGTACATTTACTTGATTTAAATTGTTTGGGAAAATAGAGGATATAGTGTTTCTAGAGCAAACAGCAAAAGGATTAAAAAAGCTCATTTTTTAGCTCGCGGGGACGAATGTCCGGAGAGCTATTGTCATACCCCCGGTGTCCGCGTCGGCATTGTCAGCAAAAACTTTAACCTTGCTTGTAGAATGGAGACCTTAAGTGCTGGGATGTTGATATTTGGTATGTGACTTCCTTGTGATGAGAGCTTTCTTGTGGTATCATACTTGTAGACATTTTGACCTTGACCTTGCCCCAAGGGCAATTTTTGATAAACTTAAACCTTGCCTCTAGAAGGTTGGGTTTTAGTAGTAAGGTGTTCATGTTTAGTATGTAACTTCCTTATGATTAGAGCTTTATAGTGGTACTCTAATTGTAGACATTTTGACCTTGACCTTGCCCTGAGGGTGATTTTTAAAAAAACTTTAACCTTGCCTCTGAAAGGTAGGCTTTTAGTGGTAGGGTGTTCATATTTGGTATGTAACTTCCTTATGATGAGAGCTTTCTAGTGGTACTATATTTGTAGACATTTTGACCTTGACCGTGCCCCTAGAGAAATTTTCAAAAAACTTTAACCTTGCCTCTAGAAGGTAGGCTTTTAGTGGTAGCATGTTCATATTTGGTATGCAACTTCCTTATAATGAGAGCTTTTTAATGGTACCATATTTGTAGAAATTTTGACCTTGACCTTGACCTGAGGGCAATTTTAAAAAAAACTTTAACCTTTAGAAGGTAGGCTTTTAGTGGTAGGTTGTTCATATTTAGTATGTAACTTCCTTATGATGAGAGCTTTCTAGCGGTACTATATTTGTAGACATTTTGACCTTGATCTTGCCCTTAGGGCAATTTTAAACAAGAGGCTCTCAAGAGCCTGTATCGCTCACCTGGGCCACGGCTGACATATGCAGTAAAATAGTCCCAATGTTTTAAGGGCATTATTTTCAAATTTGTTAAGAGACATTGATGTTATATTATCACAAGTTAAACTATGTTCCAGACTAGCAGCTATTTTGGATGGGGGTGCAGTTCTACTGTCACCTTTCTTGAAGGGGCCATCTAAGGACCATTGAGTCTAATTTTTGTTCAAATTGACTAAATTTTTTCAGAGGAGAAGATCTTTGAAAGTGTTCTCCAATAGGGTCCAATGTTATAACTATGATCCCGCTGGCGACCATCTTGGATATAGCGCGGATCTGAAAAACAACTTTTTTGCAAGGGACTATCTAAGGACTATTGTGGCCAAGTTTGGTTTCAATTGGCTGAGTAGTTTGAGTGGAGAAGATCTTTGAAAGTCTTTTCCCATAGGGTCCAATGTTAAAACTATTATCCCCGCTGGAGGCTATCTTGGATATTGCGCGGATCTGAAAAACAACTTTTTTGTAGGGGACCACCCAAGGACTATTGTGGCTAAGTTTGGTTTCAATTGGCCCAGTAGTTTCAGAGAAGATCTTTGAATGTCTTTTCCCATAGGGGCCAATGTTAAACTATGATCCCCGCTGGCGGTCATCTTGGATAAAGCGCGGATCTGAAAAACAACTCTTTTTGCAGGGGACCATCTAAGGACTATTGTGGCCAAGTTTGGTTTCAATTGGCCCAGTAGTTTCAGAGGAGAAGATCTTTGAAAGTGTTTTCCCATAGGGTCCAATGTTAAAACTATGATCCCCGCTGGCGGCCATCTTGGATATAGCGCGGATCTGAAAAACATCTTTTTTGCAGGGGACCAGCTAAGGACTATTGTGGCCAAGTTTGGTTTCAATTGGCCCAGTAGTTTCAGAGAAGAAGATCTTTGAATGAAAAGTGAACGCCGGACGGACGACGGACGAAAAGTGATGGCAAAAGCTCACCCTGGCTATAGCCAGGTGAGCTAAAAAAAACTTTTACTTTGCTTCTAGAAGGTAGACATATAATGGTAGGATTTTCATATTTGGTATGTGACTTTGTTATAATGATAACATTCTGGCGGCACCATATTATTAGACATTTTGACCCTGACCTTGCCCTGAGGGTATGTTTTTAAAAACTTTTCCTTGCTTCTAGAAGTTAGCTCTTTAGTGATAGGGTGTTTATATTTGGTATGTGACTTCAATTTGAAGAGGGCTTTCTGGCAGTACCATAGTTGTAGACATTTTGACCTATACATTGCCCTGATGGCAATTTTAAATTAAAAAACTTGAACCCTGCTTATAGAAATTATTCTTTTAGTGAAAGGGAGTTCCTATTTGGCATGTGACTTCCCTTTCTCACATTTAAAATGTTTTTGCATTATTTCAAATTTATTGTGCATTAAGGTCACTCTAATCCCCGGCGAGCTATGTTGTCTTCTGACAACTCTTGTTTAATAAACTTGTTGCAAATCTTAGTTTTTTAAGAACGGTTGCTATGGGTATGAAAACACTTAAAAAATAACACAAAATGTGGAAATCTCGATTTAAATAGTAAAGACATGTCAGTACTTTCCGAGCGTTGACTACACCGCGCCTTAACTTACACTGGAAAAGTCAGCACTGTAAAACAACCGGCTATAACTGGGCATCTATGGAGAACCCTGACAATAATCTTTATTTCTTTAAAATTTTGTGTGGCAGGTCTGCATCCGGACCAAGATAACTGCCAGCAGGAAACAGTTAATGTTGGACCATTAGCATTGGACCATGTAGGGAAAGACATTAAAAGATTTTCCTTGAAACTACTTGGCAAAAAAGAATAAAAATTATCGTTACAGTAGTCCTTTATAGATGGTCCCAAACATCCAAGTATTTGGAAACATAATATAGAGTAGAAACCAATAGATGAACAACAGCCCTGCAAATCACTTTACAGAATACAAATCATAATTTCAGCTTGATTTTATGTCTTCAGGGATTTGACTTAATCCTGAACTGAATCGCTGACAGTGTGACAGGTGCAGTATACAGAGCACGACATTCTTGCCTTTTTTGAGCACTGGTGTCACCCTCCATTCTTATGGAAGTTCACACTGTGAGTGCCTTAGTTTTGAATATTGTGTTTTTAATAGGGTCTGTAAGTCTCGTCATGTGACACCGTGATTTCACGATAAAATTGAAATTTGAAAACGTTTCCCGCCAAAATGTGACGTTTTCAGATTATGACGTTCAAATATTTGTTTGAAACGTCATGTGTGTTTGTTAAAAATGTAACTTCCCTGTACAATATATATGCCCGGAAGTTTCAAAATTGGACGAGACTTACAGACCCTATTACCTTGTTTTTGTTTGTCTCATGTCTTTGTTTTTCTGTACTTTTGTTTTTGCCGTGTATCAGGACTTTGATTTTTGTAATTAATGCATCCTTAGTTCCTTCAGTATTCTACTGTAGTTGATCCAAGCTACAGACCACTGCATCCCATTGATACCAGCCAAAAAATATTGGATAAAATTTAATTTTGAAGTTTAAAATCAATGTTTCCATAAACATGATGTATAGTTATCTCATCAACCTGAAAATGTCAACACAACTGGTCTTTTTAAGTTGTAGACTAAATATTCAATCATTCTCATTAATTCAAGCCAAGGAATCCT
>MJUU01017850.1:4540-23163 GCA_002080025.1 Modiolus philippinarum
AATAATAATAATAATTAAAAGGTCAATTGTTCAGAGAACAATTGCAAGGTCTTTCACCAGTTTTCACCATGATTTTATGTTTGAGTTTTGATTTTGATGCCTATTTCGGTGCAGACGACAATGAGACACATTTTCTCCAATACATTTGACCACCTATCTCTTATAGTTTACGAGTTTAAGCGATAACAAGGCTCAAGGTCATCGGTGACCTTGACCAATGACCTTTGACCTTCACATTTTAAGATGACCATATATCACCTATGAACAATGGTGAAGGTTTCAGGTCTCTACGACTTATCGTTTTGGAGTATTTAGCATTAACGGAAACCAAAAATCTTTCAAAGGGCAATAACTCATATTAAGAGCCGTCGAATCTTTTCGGACTAAATGTAAGAAAGTTGCGTCTCATAAAGGTGAACATTTTTCTCATTACATTTTATCAGCTATCTATTACGGTTTCCGAGTTTATCTAATAACAAGGTCAAAGGTCACGGTCCAAGGTCACGGATGACCTTCAACCTGGTACTCAAATTGAAGGTCTCTTCGCACTGATCATTTTAAATATATATGTTTACTATATTATCTTTAAGCGTTTAAAAGTTATTCGTAAAAAACAATTTACCGAAACGCGTCAAGGGCTATGACTCAAAAACGGTTCATCGTAGAGTTTTCCTTCAAATGTATCAAATGTAGATCTCAATGAGAGGAGTCTTTTTGCAGTATAATGTTTTCCTAAATTTTTAATCGTTTACGACTTATCGCGATAACAAAATTTCAAATGGCGGACGAAAAAAATTTTTTGACCCGAGATTTGTAATCAGGACCATAAAAGCTACTTGGAAACCAAATTAAGTTGAAATCCAATAATTTTGAGAAATTTGCATATTTAGGGGTCAAAAACGCGTAACCGGGGTCGCGACCCAAAAAAAAATTTTTGCATGATAAATCATCCTTACGGTATATCAAACATTTTCCCCCATTCAGAATTTTGATATCGGTTACGGTTTTTGAGTCTATCCGATAACAAGGGTTTTCGGTGTTGGGGAGATAACTCCGTTACTAAAAATAGACCGGTACGCTGCCCTCAGATTTGAGGTCCCACTCTCAGACCAAACCATCACACTAACTATTAAAGAAATATGTCGCGTAGTTTTTTGTCATCGGGGCGGCGGAAAGAAGAAGAATAATAATTAAAAAGACAATTGTTCAGAGAACAATTGCAAGGTCTTTCCCAGTCAATGTTGTGTTTAGTGTTATGTTTTGTCATGTCACATGTTTAAAATCATCTTGATGAGATGCACATTGTCTCCAATATATTAGAGTAGCCATTTCTAATCGTTTTAAAGATTTTACGATAAAAATTGTAAAACATTGGCTATGACGTTGACCGATGACCTTGATGACCGTTGACCTTGGATCAAATTGAAGGTCTCTTCTTGCTGATTAATTTGATATGTTACATGACTATACTATCTGTATAGGTTTAAACGTTATACGCAAAAAAACCTATTTCTGAAACACGTCAAGGGCAATAACTTTTCAGGGAGTCATCGGAGAACTTCGGTCCAAATGAGACAAATGTAGCCTTTGACATGATGAACATTTTTGCTGATATACTTTTTCAGCCATCTATTACGGTTTCCGAGTTCATCTGATAACAAGGTCAAAGGTCAAGGTCAAAGGTCACCGATGACCTTCAACCTGGTACTCAAATTGAAGGTCTTTTCATGCTGATCACTTTAAACATATATATGTTTACTATATTATCTGTAAGCGTTTAAAAGTTATTCGCAAAAAACCGATTTACCGAAACGCGTCAAGGGCTATAACTCAAAAACGGTTCATCGCAGAGGTTTCGTTCTATTGAATTAATTGTAGATCTCAATGTAAGGAGTTTTTTTGCAATGCAATGTTTTCACAAATTTTTTGTCGTTTCCGAGATATCGCGATAACAAAATTTCAAATGGCGGCCATTTTGAAAATGGCGGACGAAAAATTTTTTTTGACCCCAGATTTGTAATCAGGGTCATTAAAGCTACCTGGATATCAAATTTCATCAAATTCCGATAACTTTGAGAAATCGACAACATTAGGGGTCAAAAACGCGTAACCGGGGTCGCGACCAAAAAAAAATTTTTTGCATGACAAATCATCCTGAGGATGAATGAAACATTTTCCCCCATTCAGAATTTTGATATCGGGTACGGTTTCTGAGTTTACCTGATAACAAGAAAAACCGCATTCGGGGAGATAACTCTGTTGCTAAAATAGATTTCGTAAAAAGCATGGTTTCGGAAGAGAATTTCAAACTTCCAGTTACTACGTGAAGTTTCGAAATGATACGTCAAAAGGTTTTCCGTACAGAGACCTTACGGAAGAAGAAGAATAATAATAATAATAATCAGAAGAATTACTATAAGGTCTTTCCCCGGAAAGGGAAAGACCTTAATAATGATAAAAATAATAATCAGAAGAATAACAAGAAGGTCTTTCACTGTGGTGAAAGACCTTAATAATAATAATAAAAAGAAACACAGCAAAAACAATAAGTCTCCCCAAACTTCGTTTGGGAGACTTAATAAGAAACGCAACAAAAACAATAAGTCTCCCAAACGAAGTTTGGGAGACTTAATAATAATAACAAAGAAACGGACCAAAAACAATATGTCGTCCCGACTACGTCTGGGGCGACATAACTAGATTTGCAATTGCAAGCAATAGCTGATGTCGCCCTGACAGCCAATTAGATGATTCCAGCTTGTCTATAGCATCAAAATCTACCTAGAAATCAATTTTTGTTGAAAATCAATTGATCATCAAATTCTGAGCACTTTGATTTTCCCGTCTTTTTTGTCGTTTCCATTGCGACCGGTGCCATATTGAAGTCTTGGACATCGGAAACCTTTCCCCCATGTCCTAAGCAACCTTTCTGTAAATTTTCATCCAATTCTGAGCACTTTGATTTTCCCGCCTTTTTGCCGTTTCCATGGCAACCGGTGCCATATTGAAGTCTTGGACATCGGAAACTTTAACTCCATGTCCTAAGCAACCTTTCTGTAAATTTTCATTCAATTCTGATCACTTTGATTTTCCCGCCTTTTTTGCTGTTTCCATGGCAACCGGTGCCATTTTGAAAATTTTTGGTGGTGCATGCACATCTTCTCATAGTGGTCCAAATTTGTGCCAAGTATCAATGAGTTCTGTTGAAGCATCTCAGAGAAAATCACCGGACAAAAATAGGTGGAAGAAAGAAACAATAATGAACTAGATTTGCAATTGCAAGCAATAGCTGATGTCGCCCCAGACGTCCAAGTCGATGATTCCATCTTGTTTATAGTGTCAAAATCTACCTAGAAATCAATTTTCGTTGAGATCGGACAATGTTGAAATTTCGACGTATTTTGGCGGCCATCTTGAATATGGCGGACATTTTGCAAAATTTTCTCGAATGAATTCCTTCCTCTCATCTCATTAAATATAATAATACAAAATATGAACCAATTCTGCCATTCAGTTTCTGATTTATTGAATCCTCAATATTTTGACGTAAAATGGCGGCATAACTAGATTTGCAATTGCAAGCAATAGCTGATGTCGCCCTCTGTCAGCCAATTCAATGATTCCATCTTGTTCGCGGTGTCAAAATCTATCAAGAAATCAATTTTTGTTGGAATCGGACAACTTTGAAATTTTGACGTAACGTGGCAGCCATTTTTTCGGGGCATGACCATAAACTAATGGTGATCCAATTTTTTTCCAAATATGAATGAATTCTGTCAAGGCATGCTGGAGATTTTATGATTTTCATTGAAATCCGAAAAATTTCAAATGCTGACGTCACTTGGCCGCCATCTTGGAAATGGCAGCCATTTTGAAATTTTTGTTTGGTGGAGGTACAATTTCATAAGGTGATCCAACTTGGTACCAAATATGGATGAATTCTGTCAGGCATCATTGAGAACTGGCGAGGACAAAAAAAGGTGGAAGAGAGAAACAAACAAAGAACAATATGTCGTCCCGACTACGTCAGGGGCGACATAATAATGAATAATAATGAAACATACAAAAAACAATATGTCGTTCCGACTACGTCTGGGGTGACATAATTAGAAAACATCGAAATAAAGATTTGATTATGGATATAAAAGCACCAACGATGACTATCGGGATAATCTAAAACCTAATGGGATTATAGCTGATTTTAAGAAATACAACTTTAGAACAACAGTTTCGTGGCATGAAGTATTAGGAACAATTAAACGTACATAGATACACAGTGACAACGATGCTATGGAATTTGAAAGAAAGCTTAGAAATTTGTTGGTATCGGTTTGAATAATTAAGAACATAGAGCTAAATAAAACGACAACATTGGTAGAAAAACAACATACAGGTTTGGTTGAGGACAGAAAACTGAAAGTAGGAGGAAAAGTTATTCGAGATAAAACATAGATCAAGTTTTTCTTAGCGTCCCCACATTCCCGTACAGTTCCACGACGTTCTTTATTCGCAAAACTAACAGATATGGCAATAAAAATAGCTAGCTTTGAATAATCTGTTCAGCATAAGGCATATTTATCTGAGCAACTTGGTGGAGAAATGTCTATAGCATACGACGTGTTTGTCTATGGATAGGTGTCATAGAAAATAGTTATTTTAAAACAAGAAGTTAATTTGATATCATTCAATATTTTTTTTGTATTTGTATTTTTTACTTATGTAGCAGGCAGGAGATTCTTTGTGTCAGCTACATGTACTAACATTTTAATATTTCTCTTCCAGTCTCAATTTCGATGGCAACACAAGCAATTTTATACCCAATGACTCGGCATCAGTGACGTACAATGTACACTTGATACCTCAACATTGTTGTAAAGTATTATCTAGTACAAGATCTTTTAAAATTGGCGACAATATGTGCCGAAAATGTACTACACATATTGTCGCCGGCGACAATATGTGTAGGCGACAATATGTGCAGATCAACAATATGTGCCGATACGTCTGCACATATTGTCGCCGGCGACAATATGTGCAGGGGCGACAATATTTGCCGTTACAACCCTTTCGTAATATATTTAATACATGAGTTTGTCTTTTATTGCAGTGTGGAGTTGGTAAAACAATTTCCGGTGGTAGAGATGAATGCTCTTTATTTTTCTTAGATATTGTGTACTTGTACATGAGATAATATCTCATGTGTACACTTTTGTTCAATTAATATTATCTAAATTCATGTAATTCAAAAATCGAAGGATTAACTCCCTCCATCATAGTTATAACATTTGTGTTATGATCTCGTGTTCATTTACTCCATATCCTTTCGTAAAATCGTAAAAAATAAGATAATTAAAATCGTCAAGAGTAGAAAAACGCATGCTAATTGTACCAGTTCAGATACATTCACCCTGAAGCATGGAGCTAAAGGAACGTAGCCGTCAAGAAAAGGGAAAATAAGCAATAGTGGAGTCATAACCTTTCTATTATGAATTTAAGTTTTTATCTTACAGCAGTCAATGATGATATTTATATCCAGAACAGTGTAGTATTTAGAATAATGTTTTGCTTTATAAAGTTACAGTTGTTGTAGGTAAATGATGTCGGCATAATAAAAAAAAAACTGTAGTACAGTATAATTGAAAAATGAAATTAGTTAATCACTGTTTTGTTCGGTTCAAGTTTTTAGATTTTTCATGACGCCATGTTAGTAAAAGATATGCAATGAAAGGTCCAAGGGAATACCAGTGACCTGTTGATAAACAATGGTGCCAAAACGAGAATTAATGTTTTCTGCCAAAAGATTCAGTGCCCATATCGCATCATGACATGTCCAGAAGCAATGGTTATTTAAGTAATATCAGAGGATAATGCTTGCGTTTGCGTTTTGTTGCAGCATGTGAACACAAAGCCAAAAAAAAAAAAAAAAAAAAAAAAAAGAAAAAACTTGATTAGTTGTCCTTCTTTGGATTTCATCAAATTATGCAGAAGGGTTGTTTAATTTGTAAGGTGTAGAACAATCACGACTATGAATAGGTGAAACTGGTCGTTTCATAGATTGTAATTTATCTTCAATCGAATTTTTTACACTTTAAAAGTGATTCACAACAGAGTTTTGATATGTTTTTCACAATATTTTAGTACTTATTCCTTTATACAAGTGCAATGGATCTTCTATTCAATTTTACTTCAGTCAATACATTACTCATTTCTGCAAAAAGGCAATAAAGAGCCGTCTAAGGTTATTTTGCACTGCCATCTTTTATTGGCCTTGCAAATGTACAAATAAAGGAATATGGAGTAAATTTACATGGGACAAAATCCCTATAAATACATGGTAAGATTAAGCAAATGGAACAACGCTTTAATTGTTGTTCTTCATCTCGAAGTCACCATGAGGTCTTCAACAAAGACCAAGCAATCTTACCTCATAATAAGTTCAAGACGGGCCCTAGCACTGGTTTGAGTGGAATTCACTTGCTAAATGTTGAACAACGCGCACATTCATGTGTCCCTTTTATCATGGATGCGGGGTCGTCAACAAGCATAGTAGTATATTATGTGCCGTTCAGTTCGTATTTGACGAGGTGCAACGAGGTGCTACTGTATGAACACTATATATCATGCCTTCGTCTTTGACGAGGTGCTATTGTTCTAGTAGTATATTCTATGGCTTTGTATTGGACTAGGTGCTATTGTTCAAGTATATTCTATAGCTTCGTATTGGACGAGGTGCTATTGTTCTAATAGTATATTCTATGTCTTCGTATTGGACGAGGTGCTATAGTTCTAATAGTATGTTCTATGGCTTCGTATTGGACGAGGTCCTATTATACTCACACTTCACTTGGTTTACATGTGTCTCTTTACTTTATTTTAGTCTCGCCCTCTAAGATGCTTTCATTATCAAAGCTTGGGTTTCGCCCTAACTTAAGTATGCAAATGAGGTAGTACTAGTTATGCTTAGCAGTTCATTCTGGTATTGCCCTTAACCCTAATTTTTACCCTTTACCTTAAACTCTAACCCTAAACCTAAGCCTATCCATAATTTATTTACCCTAAACCTTTGGCATATTACAGTAACCCGTTTGTAAATAACAGTAACCCTTGCTCATATGTATATAACTTTTACCCTAATGTATATAACAGTTACCCTCAACACTGATGTATATAGCAATAACCCTAACCAGTTGCCCTAACCCTAATGTATAGAACCGTAACCCTTATGTATATAACCCTTACCTTTATGTATATAACAGTAACCCCTATTTATATAATCCTAACCCTAACCCTTATGTAATAACAGTTACCCTTATGTATATAACTCTAACCCTTATGTATAACCCTAATCTTTATGCATATATCCCTAACCCTTATGTATATAACACTAACTATTATGTATACAACAGTAACCCTTATGTATATAAAAGTAACCCTAATGTATATAACCATAACCATTTCTGCAGTTTTTTTTTCTATAACTCCAAGTTTCTCCCTTTTATCCAACAATTAACCTACGTTGCTATGACAACTTTATATTCATTATTTTATTTTCGAAGGTAATTTAAATATTCTCTAATTATTAGAATTATCTCCAATTTATCTCTAACTTTAGTTGCTATGACAATTTTAATTATTATTTATCTATCTATTATTTCATTAATTATAATAATATTATTAATTTATTCTCCTACTACTTTTTATTATTTCAGATTATTTAATTTATTGATATTATTTATTATTTATTTATTTCATTTATTTTTTTTTCATTTTCTATTTTTTTTTATTATTTTTTAATTAATTTTTTTATTTATTTTATTTACTTTATAATTATTATTATTATATATTTATTTATCTATTATCATAACCAATATTCATTATATATATTTATTTATTTATGTTCTGAATTAATTTTTTTTTCATTTGTTTTATCAATTATTTTTATGATTACCTTTGTAATATTTTTATTTGTTTTTTAATTTTGTTTTTAATTTATTGTTAATTATTTATGTTTTTATTATTATTGTTATTATTATTATTATTATTAATATTATTATTATTTTTAACAATATTTTCAATATTTATCTATTATTTTTCAATATTATATTTATTTTATTGATTTTTATTTTCATTTGTAATTTATTGTTTATTTTTTTTAATTTTTATTATTTTATTTTTATTTTCATTATCTGTAAGTTAATTTACTAATATTCTTTATTAATTAATATTTTATTCTATTAATCATTTTTATTATTATTCTGTTTTTTATTTCATGTTTAATTTATTGTTTAGTATTTTAATTTATTTTTATTTATTAACTATTATTATTATTGACAATATTTACAATATTTATTTATTATTCTTTTATTTAATTTTTAATAATTTTTTCTTCTATTGATTTTTTATGATTATTTTATTTATTTATTGATTTATTTATTTTGTTTTGGCTAATTATTAGATATCCCAAAAACTTTATGATTTATTTTTCCAACCTGAACTACTTTACCCTTACTTAACCTTATAAAAACCCTAACCTGAACATCGATGATTATAACTTATCACTAATCATTAATATATATGTAATTGTAACCCAAAAGCTTAAAATAATACCTATCTTAAACTTGAAAATCATTTTATTTATTAATTAATGATAACCTAACCTAAAGCTTTCAAACAAACACTAACGTTAATAATGGTATCATCCACAATGATAAAATTAGTTTTACCCTAACAAAAGTAACCCTAAACTAAACTGAACTGTTATCACACCCTATAATGTATAACATTACCCATACCCCTAACCTTGGGTTTTATTAACCACAGCAAAGTCTAAGCCATCCCTAACCCTAATCCCTTTTCAAACCTGAACCATAGTCTTATCAGATCTGTTACCCTAACCATACTGATGGATATCATAGTTCATTGAAAACACATAATGAAACGTCAACTATGAATTGACACAAAACATCAATGACATTGATATGAACATAAAACCATTCATGACTATGAACACATAACATATAAACATATTAAGTTATGAATGATAACAAGTAGAAGACGAAATAAACGTTAAGTGATACTAATAAAACAAATTTATACTGAAGATAATATGAAAACTAATGTGAAATGAAATACTAAAAGCGGAACCATAACGTCAGCTATGACTATCAACTGACATTAACTATGAACACAAATAGATATTGAAACAATATGAACTACAAATGTAAACATAAGGATAAATATGAAGTAATACAACATGAAATTGAACACAAACATAACCGAACATGACAACTTAACAACATTAATGTAAGCTAAACAAAGAAACAACGTCAACTATGACAATGAATTGACACAGGACATGTAAACACATGAACATAAACACGAATGTGAACACCAAATCATAAGCATATAGTTAACGACGACTATAAAGTGATATTAAAACATGTAAACATATGAATATTAACACTGATGCGAACCACAAAATATAAACATATCGTCAGCTATGACAATAAATTGACCCAAACTATGAAAACAAATAGATACTGACGACAAAATGAACACCAAATACAAACAGAAACTTTAAACCATCAACATAAACTGACATAAGATATGTAAACATGAACATTGACACCTAAACACATCATGACACTTAAGTATGAACAGCAACGCAACAAAACAAATCGATACTGAATACTGTATGATCTACAAATACAAACATAACTGTTAAAAGATCAAATAATACAAACTATGAAAACAAACTGATATTGAAGACAATATGAACAACACATACAAGCATTAATGGTAAACGATCAATATTAAATGATACAATATAAATATGAACACAAACATAACATTAAAAGAACTGTTATATGAAAACATAATATGATATGTTAAATATGAACACAAACACAACAAAGTATGAAACCAAATGTGAACTTTGACATCAAAACATAACATGACACATAAAATATGACTACACATACAACAAAACATGACAACATAAAGATATGAACTGTTAAATGAAAACATAACAAGATACGTTAACTATGAGCATGAATGATCAAAAATATGTAAACATATGAACTTTATCTGCAAAAATGATATGAAACACAAACTATGAAAAGAAATAGATACTGACGACAAAATGAACAAAAAATACATGCATAGATGTTAAAAGATCAACATAAAGTAATACAAACTATTAAAACCTGTGAATGTGAACACCAAATACAAGCATAAATGTTAAAAGACCAACATTAAATGGTGCAACATATGAATGTAAACACCAAATACGAACAGAAACATTGAAACATCAACATAAACTGACGCAAGATATATAAACATATGAACATTGATACGAATATGAACACCAAATCATACACCTAACGTTAAGTATGACTATAAGTGATAAAAACATATGAACATTAGCACTGATATGAACAATTGAAATATGGAAATTAAACGACATTCATATATATGAACTTTAATGATAAAACTGAAACATAACTTGAAATCTCCAATGAATTGACAAACATTATGACAACATATAGTCATTGATATGAATATTTACACAAAAACAAAAGACGAAACTTAAAATATCAAGCTCAAATGATACAAATCATTATAGATTAACCACATTCATGAGAACTTGAATATCTAAATACAACATGCAACATGAAATATGAACAAAAATACAAGCATTAATGTTGAAACATGAACATTAACTGACACAATATATGAGAACACACTGATGTAAACACTAAATACAAGTAGAAATGTTAAAATATGAACGTTAAACGACACAAGATATGTAAATATGCAAACATTGAAACGGGTGTTTATGCCAAAACACGAAACATAACGTTAACGTTGAAGAAATACAACAATTGGTGAAATAAGTGTGTTTAATTTATTGAAAACACGTTGTAAAACGTGATATATGAACACAAATACAACGAGACACAACAGCTTAACGACATTGATATGCAAACACGAAAATACAATATGAAAAGTGCAATGTAAAGACAACTACAACTAAACGTCAGAACATAATGACTTTAAGGGAGGAACAAGGCCTCAAGGAAGAGGAGGGCTTTAAGGTAGAGAGGAGGATCTTAAGGTAGAGAGGAGGGCCTTGAGGTAGAGAGGAGGGCCTAAAGGTAGAGAGGAGGGCCTTAAGGTAGAGAGGAGGGCCTTAAGGGAGGTAGGAAGCCATACGAGAGAAGGAGGAGGGACTTAAGGTAGGTAGACAGCCATAAGAGAGGAGAAAGCTTTAATGTAGAGAGGAGGGACCTTAAGGTATAGAGGAGGGTCTTACGGTAGAGAGGAGGAGTATCCATAGATGGTGGTGGTGGAGGAAGGTATGGCTGGGCGGCTGCGGTGGCAGCAGCATCAAAAAACTGTATTAGAGCCAATAAAGACAACAAAACTACTATAAATTCATCAAAAATACGATCTGAAACAGAAGATGTGTATACAATTCCAACAAAACTTGATAACTAAACGATATTAATATAATCAAAAATGAAATATAACATCAGTTGTTTGTGACAAAACACATACTACTTGGAGTAACCCTTAATTTTTGAGTATTGTTTGCGTATTTTCTTGCCTTTGTGATGTCATACTAGGGTAAACCAGGGTCGTTGAATCGATTGGTACTGGTGTCAAAGCGCTAGCTCCGAGTTTGAACGAGGTATCGGCCCTAAACGGGGCAAAGTCAGCCCTGACCTTAATAATTGTTCTATAGCCATATTATATATGGATTCGAGGTACTTTAATATTTCTAAAGCGATTGGTATAGGTAGCTAAGGCCTAAAACCTACTGTAATAGAGATATCGGCCCTTGCAAATCAAAAATCGGCCCTATGTCGGCCCTAATCGGCCCTAGATCGGACGTAATCAATACTTTTGATAATAGGTTCGTATCATATATGGATTCGGTGTAAATTTATAGTTCTAAAGCGATTAGTGTTGGTGTTGTAGCACTGTCATGTAATGTTTTGAAGATATCGGCCCTTACAAATCCAAGATCGGCCCTAATCGTCCTTAGATCGTTCTTACTCCGAACAATTGGTAATTGGTTCATGTCAGATATCAATTCGGGGTATCTTCAATCATCTTAAGTGATTGGTCATACTGTCAAGTTGATATCTGTTACCTTTAACAAGTCTCGTTCAGTTCGAGATTTTACGTGATTTCATTTTATCTCGATATTTTGTTGCGTTTGTCACAAACAATTGATGTTATATTTCACTTTTGATTATATTAATATCGTTTAGTTATCAACTTTTGTTGTAATTGTATACACATCTCCTGTTTCAGATCGTATTCTTGATGAATTTATAGTAGTTTTGTTGTCTTTATTGGCTTAATACGACTTTTTGATGCTGCTGCCAGCGCCGCCGCCCAGCCATACCTGCCTCCACCACCACCATCTATGGACACTTCTCTCTACCGTAAGACCCTCCTTTATACCTTAAGGTCCCTCCTCTCTACATTAAGACTTTCTCCTCCTCTCTTATGTCTTCCTTCCTACCTCCTCCTCTCATATGGCTTCCTACCTCCCTTAAGGCCCTCCTCTCTACCTTAAGGCCCTCCTCTCTACCTTAAGACCCTCCTCTCTACCTTAAAGCCCTCCTCTCCTTTGAGGCCTTTTCCTCCCTTAAAGTTCTGACGTTTAGTTGTAGTTGTCTTTACATTGCACGTTTCATATTGCATTTTCGTATACAATTTTGCATATCAATGTCGTTAAGTTGTTGTGTCTCGCTGTATTTGTGAACATATATCACGTTTTACAACGTGTTTTCAATAAATTAAACACATTCATTTCACCAATTGTTGTATTTCAGTTCATGGTTAACGTTATGTTTCGTGTTTTGGCATAAACACCCGTGTCAATGTTTGCATATTTATATATCTTGTGTCGTTTAACGTTCATATTTTACCATTCTACTTGTATTTGGTGTTTACATCAGTGTGTTCTCATATGTTGCATCAGTTAATGTTCATGTTTTAACATTAATGCTTGTATTTTTGTTCATATTTCATGTTGCATGTTGTGTTTTGATATTCAAGAATGTGGTTAATCTATAATGTTTTGTATCATATGATCTTGATATTTTAAGTTTCGTCTTTTGTTTTTGTGTAAATATTCATATCAACGACTATATGCTGTCATAATGTTTGTCAATTCATTGGAGATTCCAAGTTATGTTTCAGTTTTATCATTAAAGTTCATGTGAATGTCGTTTAATTTTCATATTTCAATGTTCTGATTATATTTTTGTTCATATCATTGTTAATGTTAATATGTTAATATCACTTTATAGTCATACTTAACGTTAGGTGTATGATTTGGTGTTATATTCATATCAATGTTCAAATGTTTATATATCTTGCGTCAGTTTATGTTGATGTTTCAATGTTTCTGTTCGTACTTGGTGTTTACATTCATATGTTGCACAATTTAATGTTGGTCTTTTAACATTTATGCTTTTATTTGGTGTTCACATTCACAGGTTTTAATAGTTTGTATTACTTTATGTTGATCTTTTAACAGCTATGCCTGTATTTTTTGTTCATTTTGTCGTCAGTATCTATTTGTTTTCATATTTTGTGTTTCATATCATTCTTGCAGATAAAGTTCATATGTTTACAAATTTTTTTTATCATTTATACTCATAGTTAACGTATCTTGTTGTTTTCATTTAACAGTTCATATCATTATGTTGTCATGTTTTATTGTATGTGTTCATTTTTTTTGTGTCATGTTATGTTTTGATGTCAAAGTTCACATTTGGTTTCATACTTTATTGTGTTTGTGTTCATATTTAACATATCATATTATGTTTTCATGGAATAGTTCTTTTATTGTTGTGTTTGTGTTCATATTTAACATATCATATTATGTTTTCATATAACAGTTCTTTTAATGTTATGTTTGTGTTCATATTTATATTGTATCATTTAATATTGATCGTTTACCATTAATGCTTGTATGTGTTGTTCATGATGTCTTTAATATCAATTTGTTTTCATAGTTTATATTATTTGATCTTTTAACAGTTATGTTTGTATTTGTAGATCATACAGTATTCAGTATCGATTTGTTTTGTTGCGTTTCTGTTCATACTTAAGTGTCATGATGTGTTTAGGTGTCAATGTTCATGTTTACATATCTTGTGTCAGCTTATGTTGATGGTTTAAAGTTTCTCTTTGTATTTGGTGTTCATTTTGTCGTCAGTATCTATTTGTTTTCATAGTTTGGGTCAATTTATTGTCATAGCTGACGTTATATTTATATTTTGTGGTTCCCATCAGTGTTAATATTCATATGTTTACATGTTTTAATATCACTTTATAGTCGACGTTAACTATATGCTTATGATTTGGTGTTCACATTCGTGTTTATGTTCATGTGTTTACATGTCCTGTGTCAGTTCATTGTCATAGTTGACGTTATTTCTTTGTTTAGCTTACATTAATGTTGTTAAGTTGTCATGTTCTGTTATGTTTGTGTTCAATTTCATGTTGTATTACTTCATATTTATCCTTATGTTTGTATTTGTAGTTCATATTGTTTCAATATCTATTTGTGTTCATAGTTAATGTCAGTTGAGAGTCATAGCTGACGTTATGGTTCCGCTTTTAGTATTTCATTTCACATTAGTTTTCATATTATCTTCAATATCAATTTGTTTTAATAGTATCACTTAACGTTTATTTCGTCTTCTACTTGTTATCATTCAAAACTTAATATGTTTATATGTTATGTGTTCATAATCATGAATGGTTTTATGTGTTTTCAATGAACTATGATATCCATCAGTATGGTTAGGGTAACAGATCTGATAAGACTATGGTTCAGTTGGGTTAGGGATGGCTTAGACTTTGCTGTGGTTAATAAAACCCAAGGTTATGGGTATGGGTAATGTTATACATTATAAGGTATGATAACAGTTCAGTTAAGTTTAGGGTTACTTTTGTTAGGGTAAAACTAATTTTATCATTGTGGATGATACCATTATTAAAGTTAGTATTTGTTTGAAAGCTTTAGGTTAGGTTATCATTAATTAATAAATAAAATGATTTTCAAGTTTAGGATAGGTATTATTTAAATCTTTTGGGTTACAATTACATATATATTAATGATTAGTGATAAGTTATTATCATCGAAGTTCAGGTTAAGGTTTTTATAGGTTGAGTTATGGTAAAGCAGTTCAGGCTAAAAAAAATTAAATCATAAAGTTTTTGGGATATCGAATAAGTAGCCAAAATAGAAATAACATTAAAATAAATAAATGAATAAATATATAAAATAATCATGAAAAATCAATAGAAGAAAAAAAATAATTAAAAATTAAATAAAAGAATAATAAATAAATATTGTAAATATTGTTAATAAAAATAATAGTTAATAAATAAAAATAAATTAAAATACTAAACAATTAATTAAAAATGAAATAAAAAAATGAAATAATAATAAAAATAATTTATAGAACAAAATATTAATTAATTAAGAATATCAATAAATTAACTTAGAGAAAATGAAAATAAAAATAGAATAATAAAAATTTTAGAAAATAAACAATACATTAAAAATGAAAATAAAAAATCAATTAAATAAATATAATAATGCAAAATAGCAAATAAATATTGAAAATATTGTTTGTAATAATAATAATAATAATAATAATAATAACAATAAAAATGAAAACATAAATAATAAACAATAAATTAAAAACAAAATTAAAAAGCAAATAAAAATATCACAAAGGTAATAATAAAAATAATTAATAAAACAAATGAAAAAAGAAATTAATTCAGAACATAAATAAATAAATATAATGAATATTGGTTATGATAATAGATAAATAAATATATAATAATAATGATGATAAAGTAAATAAAAAGAGATAAATAAATAAATTGAAAAATAATAAAAAATTAGAAAATGAAAAAAAAATGAAATAAATAATTAATAAATAATCAATAATATAAATGAATTAAATAATACAAAATAATAAAAGTTAAGTAAATGAAATAAATGAATAAATAATTAAGAATATGAATAAATTAAATTAAGGGTTACTGTTGTATACATAAGAGTTAGTGTTATATACATAAGGGTTAGGGATATATGCATAAAGATTAAGGTTATACATAAGAGTTAGGGTTATATACATAAGGGTAACTGTTATTACATAAGGGTTAGGGTTAGGATTATATAAATAAGGGTTACTGTTATATACATAAAGGTAAGGGTGATATACATAAGGATTACGGTTCTATACATTAGGGTTAGGGCAACTGGTTAGGGTTATTGCTATATACATCAGTGTTGAGGGTAACTGTTATATACTTAAGGGTAAGAGTTATATACATATGAGCAAGGTTTACTGTTATTTACATACGGGTTACTGTTATATGCCAAAGGTCTAGGGTAAATAATGGATAGGCTTAGGTTTAGGGTTAGAGTTTAAGGTAAAGGGTAAAAATTAGGGTTAAGTGCAATACCAGAATGAACTGCTAAGCATAACTAGTACTACCTCATTTGCATATTAAGTTAGGGCGAGACTCAAGCTTTAATAATGAAAGCATCTTAGAGGGCGAGACTAAAATAAAGTAAAGAGACACATGCAAACCAAGTGAAGTGTTAGTATAATAGGACCTCGTCCAATACGAAGCCTTAGAACATACTATTAGAACAATAGCACCTCGTCCAATACGAAGACATAGAATATACTATTAGAACAATAGCACCTCGTCCAATACGAAGCCATAGAATATACTACTAGAACAATAGCACCTCGTCCAATACGAATCCATAGAATACACTACTAGAACAATAGCACCTCGTCCAACACGAAACAATAGAATATACTACTAGAACAATAGCACCTCGTCAAAGACGAAGGCATGATATATAGTGTTCATACAGTAGCACCTCGTCGGGCACCTCGTCAAATATGAACTGAACGGCACATTATATACTACTAAGCATAACATATCGGGCAAAGTACTCTTACAAATACTGTCATCCATTTTTTATGCCTTATTTTTTCTGCATTTTAAAGATTTCAGGTTCATCCCGAAAAAACGTAAGTTGCTTAACGAAAAGTGAATGCATTTTTTGTGATTTCTACTACTGAATTGGTAGCTTTTATTTAATTCTTGCTATTTTTATATATATTTATTCATTATATATTTTGTTGTTGGGTGCACATGAATACTGATATATGTGTGTTGGGAATATTTTAGATTTGTGTTTGCACTATCTGCAATTTTGCAATAAGATTAGGTATATAAACCATTGAAAGTATACTTGCTTACTACGTATTATTTTCTGAACTAATTACATTTTGATTATGGAATGTTTTTAAACAAAAATAATCAAGTGATCAGAAAACACAAACAATGGCTGAAAATTAAAATCACAGGCCACAACAAAGGTAGATTATTTTACTGGGGTTGGCAGTGAGGAGTCTTTGTATGATGGAATAAATTTGAGTTCAAGCGTTGCAACACCAAGCAGCTCCAATTTCAGTAAAAATGCTTTGCTCTTAAGTTTATTTCTAAACTGCTGTGCCTTCAACAGTTTGCCAGTTTGATATTACAATCGGTCTAACAATTTAGACAACGCTTTCCAGATTAGGCCTCCTGTAGATACGATAGGCTTTTCGATATTTGGTTCGTATCTGCACAGTCCATACAGGGAAGCCGCCGAATGTCTAAAGTTGCTATTATATATGTTAATTGTTTGGCCACCACCATTTTGCAATGAAAGGGGCATTACTTATTAATTATCATTACCCCCATTTATTAATTATATCGGCATAAAATTACACATATTTCTCTTAAATATTACTTTTTCATAAATTGCTTGAAATCGTCTGAACAAAATGTTAATATGTTTCAATTAATGAAAATGATACAGATAGCATCACAGTGTATTTACGCCTTCATGGTAACAGAACTTATTCTATTTAATTCAATATACAAATATTCAATTCTTCAAAACTATATAATTGACAGTTATAGATTTGCTAACTTCATTTTTGCTGTGTGGTCTTTTTTGAATGATCAAATTGACTCCCTATAATTATAATAATTATACTTTAGTTCTTTATTATTACTTGTTTCTTTTGTTGTTAAAAAAGACATAAAAATCAATTATTTCCTCTGATCATGGTGCCATACATGTATAAAGATATTTTTCTTTACTTTTGGTATTGAAATTGTTGTATTTCTATTATAAAAAGAGAAGTATAGTGTTCATCATTGTAAATTTGTCATGTATTGATATTTTCCGCAATAGTAAACACTATGCATGTATCTAGGTTTTCATAGGTTTTGCCTCTTGTCTATTCCATTTCTTTACTGAATAAAATATGTTTTAATCAAATATTTCGGTATACAGTCTTCCAAATATTTTGCACCAATCTGCACTACAAAACATAATTTATTGAAATGGCCATCTGTAAGGTATATCTTAACAACATTACCTCGGTATATAAGAATGCCAAATACATTTGACTGAATACATTTTCTGTGATCTGTAATGTTTACAAATGTTCAGTACTTACTCTGTAAAATATTCACAGTGATAGAACTCTATTATTTGC
>MJUU01017851.1:12290-62308 GCA_002080025.1 Modiolus philippinarum
TTTAAATATATCTGTTATAACTTACTCTTATGAGTGATTGATTATAAAAATAAAATCAATAAATTATAGTATGAATCAATCAATAATTTTGTTTCCATCACGTCTTACGACAATCGCTCATTTTTTAGTCAAGTTCCGTACAATAGCGAAAGCAGAGTTTTTAAAAGAGTGTAAACATACAATTTTGATATACAACGAACATATGGATTGAACAGTATTTTCAAAAGCTCATGTCACCATTTTAGTCAGGTTAGCAAAATTGTGGAAAATCTGTTATTTCGTCAAGATGTAGTGTTTCTCGTTGTCTTTGACACATTCTCCGTTTCCCCTCTTTTTTTTCTATTTATCGCTCTATATGCTAGGTGTTTTTTCTCAAAATACCCTCAACTTGATCGAACACTAGGTTTAAAACTGAGACTGATATTAGGTGCTAGTTTAAAATACGCATGCCCTGCGTATGCCGCGCTGTAAGTGAGTAAATCTAGGAAAAAGTCAAAATCGGTAAAGTAAAATCCTTGAAGACATGATAACTAAATACCGATGTTACCGTGAATTTAAATTCTGCATATGCACATTTCGACAACTTATGTCTCTTCAGTGCAGATAAAATCTAAACGTTTGGAAGACCATTAAGGGCCCAGGGCTTTCGAACTATCTGAAATGAATCATCTAAATGAAGGATTAATATTTAATTTTTGCAGACTTTATACTCACAGGTATTTCAAATCTTCCAACGAATCAAACAATCCGACTTCTAATTCTTTTATCTGGTTTATAACAACCTCCCTGACAATAATAATGATAATAATAATGCTTAAGTTTATTACTGACATAACAAATGAAAGGTCTTTCTCGAAATTAAGGAAATGTCATATAGGGTTTTCTCATCTTTAAGATATGAAAAAGAAAGGAAATTTGGGTAAATGTCAAGGAGACAACATCCATTATCCATGTTAAAACGACAAAAAACAAAACATCTAGGGGTCACCATATGGTCTACAACACAGTGATGATGTTAATTAGATGTAAAATAAATCTTTTGGCCTCTTGATGCCAGGGGAGAAAAAAATAAAATAAATACAAGAAAAGCAAGAAGGTTTAAATAATAATAATAATAATAAACTTCAAACAATTATCTCAGTGAAATTTATTTCCTTTATTTAGAGACTTGACAGGTGATATTTATGTGGCAGGGCATAATAAAAGGCCGTGCTTTGATAATTTCGTTGGGCAAAATTTATTAGACAGAGAATAGTTATAAGTGTGGCTTTGAATTTAAATTGCCTGACACGTTTATGGCAGAGGATAGTTTATTTTTTTTCTTTTTTGCTTTTAAAATTTTGAATGTCACACAGATTACAGTTGTACTTTTCAGGACTTCCGGTCATAACTATTTTTGTTGTGTTGTGTACATATTGATCTTCAAAATCCAGTACATGTAGATTTTTTTCTTCAGCGGTGCTATCAAAACAACATGGTATGGATTTTTATAAAATGGCATACACAATTACAAATCAAAGACCGCTTTGGGATATCTGTTTCCATGATAACATAAAAGTTCAAGTAAGTGAGAAGCGAACCACCAGTTACAAAAACGAACAATTCAGGGGGGATAACGACACCATCGGAAACACTAATAATGTGTACGGACATAAAAGAAAAATGAAGACACGTAAAGATGAACAACACGGACCCCATAAAAATATCAGTGAGATCAGGTGCACCGGTAATGTAAATATCTCCTGAACTCCGGTAATAAAGTCATCTCCGGTTTAGGGAAAATTTTTGTTGAAAAGGGAAAGATCTTTTGTCACCTCGGAAACAGATATCGCAAATGTCTTTATACCGAAGTTACTGATAATTTATATTCTGCAGATGTGCATTTCGACATCTTATGTCTCTTCAGTGCAGATAAAATCTAAACGTTTGGAAGACCATAAACGCGATTCAAAAGATCGTGATATCGAATGTTGGTTCCAATACTAGATTTGACGTTAATTTCGAATTTGACATGTTCAACGCGTTGGATGAATAATACAAAGCAAGGGATGCTTACTATCTGATCTCACCCATGGCTTTCGGTTGACGTATCACTGTCAATTTTTAAGAAAACAATGTAGATAATAATGGATAAGATATTCATGATCAGAAAATAAAAACTACTACGTTTGTCCCATAATTTACGATTCAATAAATCTATATCATCTTCTTTTGTAGATACAAATAACATATTCCTGAAAATATGATGAAGAATACACAGGAAATTGTCAATACACACTCGGTAATCAACCCTCTTTGTTGTTTGGAATAGTTCATTCAAACACGAGGTTTGACGAAAATGGTAAACAGTTGTCTTCGTCACTAACAATTCAAATGTACACCATTTGGAAACAATGCAAAAATGACCTGTCTATCAGATTTGTTTCATGATTCAACAGGTGTGCAAACTTTTGTTTATAATATGCATAATAGAAACAAGTATATGGAAATGATTCGCCCTAAATAACGAAAAGATTAATGAAATTTACTGTTAATTATGCTACTTCGGTATTTTAGTATTTTGACAACAAAGGGCCTATGCCACTGGTGGTGGACCAGGTCCCTGAGGGTAGTCACCAGCCCAATAGTCAGACTTGTCTGACATGAAAATTTTATAGAAATGTACTGTTTATCAAATTCTTATACTTTAAAATACTGAGGCTGCCATGTATGGCACTCGGTGAATGTCCCTGGTACTGGACTTGGCCTATTTTTTGGTTATGAGTACTTTTTTACTACTTTTGGATTATGGCTTTTTTTACTCAAATGCTGCTGATGAGAATTTACTTCTTGAAACACGTGTGAAGAATAACGAAATTTACTGTCAACTATGCAACTTCGGTATTTTAGTATTTCGTAATACTCACAATATTGTTAGTTTCGGCATTGTATCAAACAATCCAACAGACAGATGGGTTACGTTATTTTGGCTCATCCCTCTGTAAAAAACAGTCAACGGCATTTAAATGTCAAGTTGGTTGAAAGTTCATATCAATAAGTGGAACATTATATTTAACTTATTATCTCTCTTTGCTCATTTAATATTCGGTAAAACTTAACGGTAAGAAATATCACAAATATATATATATATTTAAACCTTTTCACTGATATTCAGCTTAGTATATCCTTAAAGGGGGGTGTGTGCTCCTTAGAATTATGCTTGAATTACTAATAACAAAATACTGAAGTTACTGTTAATTATGAATTATAATTATGAATTATTGTAATGAATTATTACACTGAATTATGCCTCAGTATTATTTCAAAATGAAGAATAACAATACAAGCGTTGTTCAATTGCTTGGTTTAACCATGTATTTGCAGAGATTTTATCTCATGTGCATTTACTCAATATCCTCCTTTTTCTTATTTTATTAATATATTACGATTGTAGATATGATTGAGGTTTATTGTTAGAATAGATGTGAGAATGACACCATTTTTGTGTTTCTTTTAAATTGGTTTGTTTATTATGCCCAGCCAATGGTATTTTAGAAGGACTGTGGTGATCGCCTTGGATAAAGAAGTCCATTAACCATTTTCACAAAATATTTAACAATAGATTTTAAAATACCAATAGACAGAAAACGAGCCGGTAAAAAATGTTGAAATTCGCTTAAAGTTGACATGAACATGTGTACTTTAAATACTGAAAATATCAAAAGATTAGAAAATTTAGGCTTACCCAGGCCTACCCCCTTAATTTCTTCACAATTATTTTAACTTTTACTCTTCCGTTGAGCAGTTTTTTTTCTGCTTAGATAATCATGATCTCAAAATAGCTTTGAAAATATGCGACATATACCCTAATGGGGGAACCTATTGTATTTTTGATGTTGTCATTGATTAATTTTACTCATGCATAGTTGCAGCATCTTATGCTTTCCTAGTCGACTGGCTCACATCTTTTCTCATTACTACTGCATTAATAGAAAATGCATAGCAAAATTTTACAGCACTTTTAACAATTTTTTTTCGTTTAAATAATAGTTAGTATTCATAATTTAAATTTAGTGTATTGTAAAAAATGTATAGAAATGTATGTGTTGATGGAGCTGAAAATGTTTTGAATCATAATTAGATATAGACAAGATGAGTGGTTACTCCATGAAACACGTGTACAGCATAACGAAATTTGGGCATTTTGTGAAGTTTGAACCATTGGGTCGATTCCACTGCTGGTGGACTAAAGGTCCCCGAGGTTATTTACCAGACCAATAGTCAGACTTGTCTGACATGAAAATTTTACCTTGTGTTTCATAGAAATTTTTTGTTTTTATAAAAATTCTTACCGCTAAAAATACTGAGGCTTCATTCCGTGTATGACACTCGGTAGATGTCCTTGGTACTGGATTTGGTCTCCTATTTTCGATATTTTTGGTAACGAGTGTTTCTTTTTGAACAACTTTTAGTTTATTGCTTTCCATATTATTTTATTCTAATGCTACTGATGAGAGGTTACTCTTAGAAACACGGGTACAGTATACCGAAATTTACTGTTTTTCATGCAACTTGGGTATTTTTTGTATTTAGACATGTTTGGTGTTAGATTATGCAAAAATGGGGGAAATCTAATTTGGGTGAATTGATAATATTTTGCAAGAGAATATAATCACTTTTTACTAATGTACTGCACCTATTTGTGCTGATTATGATCAACATGTAAAATATATATACAACTCACATACAAAACTCCCACTCGTGTATTTGTGGAAAATAGTTTAAAATTTTGGCATTATTATTGTGTTTTTTTTCCAATTTATTTTCATTCTCAGCAATACTCGGTTTTAGTTTCACTCATGAAAATTACACACACGGTAAAAATAGAATTGAGACACATATGAGCATGGACAGAAAGTCGAAATAATAGTTTCGTGAAACAAGAACACGTTAACACTTTGAATGATTTAAAACTGCGCTTTGTGAGTTTCTAACGTCATTGTTTTCTGTGTTCTCGTTTTTGCCATGTCATAGGATTTTTGTAAATATTACTTCTTTTTTTCCTTCGGTATTCTACTGCCGTAATTTAGGACATTAAACAAAACTAAGTAGTAATTACTCTTTGATGGTTATAACTTAATTTTCTATTGGAGCTCTCCCACCAACGCCCTGGTTGAGAAACTCTGCTTCATATAATTTTTATTGCCATAAATCTTGTGAGATGAATTTTATATGAATATCAAGTTCGAATTCCGTTGAATTCATACACACGAAACAAATCAACTTAGTTTATATCTTTAGTAGTGCTACGATTGGATATGAAAATTTAATTTCATTATATCAAATAACATAATACTGAAGTTGCTGTTAATTTGGATTCAACATATGCGCATTTCGACAACTAATGTATCTTCAGTGCTGATTAAATCAAAATATTGGAAATCCATGTACCGACATGTGTGATAAGACTGACAGAGAACAAGTTACCGAAAAAATCAAACTGTCCAATTAATGGTTACCAAAACTAAGCAGGCTAAAGATTAAAAAAAACATTAAGGGTTATTGCGAACTTCTACAATTTTTAATTCACCCGTAATAAGCAATTTTGATCGGAAAATAATACCCAATAATCGTGCTAAAACCTGATATTATGAATAATTCGAACGAAATGTTATATTTATTGTAACACTCACAGTATATCAATTTCTACAAGATTATCAAATATACCAAGCGGGACATCTTTCAATTTGGTTTTACGTAATCCCCTTAAAAATAAGATTAAGTGAAAACAAAAACAGTATTAATCATAAAAGATGATAACTGTGATGACGACATTTTATAATTACTGCCTTTTGATGAGGTCAATACATGTTTTTTAGATCTTTTTCAAATATTGATATACAGATGATAACAGTCGATAATACATTATTAACCATTATCAACCAGTTAGAATAAAATATGTAAAAAATGTTATGCCTTAAAGTTTATAAATTGCAAGTAGCCAATACAACATGGCCATTACGGAATAAACATGGCCATATAGAGATAATTGGGCATTATGAGATTAGCAGGGCCATTACAGGATTGAAGATGGCGGCTGTGTAGTTCACTAACAATGAAGGGATATGGAGTAAATGCAAGTCTCTACAAATACATGGTAATAATAAGCAATGGAACAACGCTTTTATTGTTGTTCTTCATCTTGTAGTCACCATAAGCCCTTGAACAATGAGTTTTACTCATACCTCATAACAAGTTCAAGACTGCCCCTAGCACCGGTTTGAGCGGAATTCATTGCTAATTGTCAAGCAACGCTACATCCATGCTTTTTTACCTAACGATATATGGATGCGGGATCGTCAAAAAACTTAAACTGTATGACAAAGTGTCTGTTAAATGCAAAATTATGATTGTTTCATATATTTAAAGTAAAGTACACATTAATTCTGCATTCTCTGTATTGAACAAGTACTAGAAAATTGGAAATACAATTTTTGTTGCATTTGTAGTTCGTTGAGTGGTCTGAAATACTTTGCCTGAATTAGGAGCTGTATCATGTATGATGCTTAACATCCTTGTTTTAGATTTTTTACCCTACTTGTGACAACTCAATTTGCTCATCTCATCACAAGGGATTAGAATATATATTTTACGAAAGGATATATTCTAATCCCTTGTGATGAGATGAGCAAATTGAGTTGTCACAAGTAGGGTAAAAAATCTAAAATATACATCTTTTGTATTATAAAATATTTTTTTTATACTTCAGCGGTTAACCCTTATTCAGCTGTATGAAGAGTAAACTTTTTCTTTCAAATATTTGACCCTAACTTGTGACCACTCATTTTACTAATCTCATCATTAGGGATCAGAAAATATACATCTTTTATTGATTTTCTAAAAAAAAAGTTTTTTTTTACTTCAGCGGTAAACCCTAACCCACCTGTATGCAGAATAAACTTTTTGTTAAAATATATTTGACGTTACATGTGACCACTCATTTGACTCATAACATCACAAAGAAAAAAAAACAAGCCATTTTCTTGGTTTTTTTTTTTCAAAAAAAGTTTCTTGTCTAGATGGAGTAAATCCCAATACAGCTGTCATTTTACTGATTTCATCAAAAGTGATTTAAAGATATACATCATTTGTTGATTTTTTGTCTTGGCGTTGCCTCGTGCCATTACAGCTTTCCTCCGGCCATTGTTACAGACCTCGGACACATAACAGGACCATTATGAAAATACCCATTAATAAATACTATAATACGAAAAGGCTGCGATTCTCATTGAAAAAAGATTTATAAACACTGTCACAGTATGGTTTTGCTATAATTTAAACCACCATACATAAGATGAGGAAAGGTTATTTCAATCATATGCAATGACAGTTTGTTAAACTTTGTTTATATTTCCACTATTGTACTTTATGTGCACTTGAAACCTTTATATAACTATTGACGAACTTCATATTTCAGACATTTGTAGTAATATTAATTGTTTAAGGGAATCATAAAAAAATCAGTCATTTGATTATTGCGAGCACTCTTCGACCCATCTTTCTAAATTACGTTTTGTCTTATTCTTTCTTACTCAAGATTGTGGTTTTTTTGAGTTAGTAGTCTACCTGTACAAAAAATGTATTGGGTTTTATTTGTACGTTTATTATACTATAGAGAAACGGGATAGAGCAAAGAGGAGGTTTGGGTACCCATAAACCGATTTAACTCTAACGCTAGCTCCTGCTATGGCCGGTACCAAATCCGGCTATCCCGAGTTCCTATCCTTGTCTATGTTTGTCTTTTGTCATTTGATTGTTTTTCTTGTGCGGTTCCCTGGTGTATTGTGACATCTGATTGTTGTTTTCGGCCATTGTAGGTGTTTTCTGTTATCTTTTCTACATTAATTCATAAAACAGTTGAAGGCTAATTTCTATTGAAACCCTTTGCAGTGAAGTTTTCAAATATTAGCATTTGCTTTCCTCAATTTAATATTTCCAAAAGACCGAACAAAGTAAAACATGTCTGGCGTCATATGTGTAATATAACACAAAAGTTGTTATAATTGTTGTTCAAAACGTAAAAAAAAAATTAATAACTGCCACCATCTGCTCTTTTAACTGTTCAAAACTGCAACTGTAGAGAACACGAACAGCCAAATTTTAATTGGAAGCTTGACTTTCATTTGGCCAGTCAGTACTGAGAAATTTTAATAAAAGAAAAATGTGTTCTACTGATCTCGAAAATTACATTTTAATTTTTAGTAACAGTAAGTATATTAACTTTACCATTGTTTATATTTAGAAATACCAAGTCTGTCTAGTTTAATCTTTAGACAATTGAGGTAATGACACAATTACCTAACAGAGTTGTAAAGAACCATTGTCTATGAGACAAAAAGACAAATCAGTGGTTAACCATTGGAAAATTTGTCGACCGCAATGGTCGTGATTTGGTAAAAATATTTCATAAGAAATAATTGGTTAAGCCGGTTTTATATCATGGCAAACCTTCACTTCCATTGCGGTAGTTTCCTGTAGCAGCTCAACATCGATTGTTATTTAAAGGTCGTAGACAGTTTATAGAAATGATCATCCCAGTACTGAGTAAAGAAGGAATATTGAATCAGAGTTCAGACCGATGCTTCAAAATTTGCCATCAGGGACTTATGTATCAAAGAACTTTTTTTAATTATTGTATGTGAGACAGAATTTTTTTGAAGCCTTGATTAATAAAGCGGTCACGCAGATAACTATGTCTAATGAGAAAGACTAGAATGGTAGTAAAGTTAAGTACTAAGGTGACAATTATTTTTACGAGTCCCTGAGGAAATAAAAACAAGTACGCGAGTAGAGTAGCACAATAGGTATATGCCAAATTAGCTGTTGCTAAATATCCCCTCCATTGTGACAATAAGAAATCAAGCCTATTGCACACCTGTCTTTCATCGTAGCATACTTTTTAAAAAAATATTGACTTATAGCCTAATGATTAATACCTAATATTATATGTATTTTTAAATCTGCTAAGGCTTTTTGAAATATAATGTTATTCGTGATTCTGTATATCTTTGAAATATAAATAAATCAAATATTTTCACAATGCATTGAAAGGATTTCCTAGTAAATGGGAACAATATTTTTGATAAACACTTACAACACATGAAGGCTTACTAAACCGTCAAATACTCCAACTGGCAAATAACTGATCTTGTTTTCATTTATCTCCCTTTCCAAAAACAAAAGCAAAAAAATAATTAGATATTATGCAAAAGCAAAATAATTACAGTTTGCCTTTTAATGCAGTATAGAGTTGGTAAAACAGTTCCCCATGTTGCAATGTAAGCTAGTTATTATTCTTAGATATGGTAAGATTATCATGTGTACACCTTGTTTATAACTATATTGTGAATTCTAAAACCTAAGGTTTAACTCCCTCCATCACAATTTTGTCCTTAGCTATATTTGATATTACTGATTATTCGGATTCCTATCGTTGTCTACGTTTGTCTTTTGTCTTATTCGTGTTCCATAGCAGATTGTGGCATGTAATTATAATTTTCAGCCATTGTAGGTGTTTCCTGTTATCCATTTTTTACATTCGTTTGGTTTTGTGCATTTTAAATAATTTTTAAATTGTGGATTTCCTATGTCTAGGTTCTAGTGCTGCTGAATAATTTTCCAACAGCTCATGAATATTTATTGTAGTTGAAGTTAACATAGGTGTTATGGTTTCATGTCCATTTACTCCGTATCCTTTCGTAAAATATGCAATATAAGATAATATAAAATATGCATATTAATACACATAATACATGCCTTGTGTTAGGCTTGCTCATATGCATATTAATACACATAATACATGCCTTGTGTTAGGCTTGCTCATGGTTATTTTTTTATCACTGTATCCATTAAAATTTATTTATTTATTTTATAAGAAATATTTGATAAGGACAATGCGTTTTTTTCTGTACTATTTGTTTGGCCAAAATACCAGGACATGAATTACTATTTTATCGTACTGATATGACTTTAATAAACTAATAATCGGTGCAGATATATAGTCTTTAATCAGGGGCCGACTCCGACCTGCCATTGGGTGTGGGGTTTTCTTACCGTTCATTGAAGATCTTATGGTGGCCTTGGGTTGTTGTTGCTCCCCTTTGGGTCGTTGTCTCTTTGACACATTCCCCGTTTCCCTTCTTTTTTCTATTTAAAGAAACTTTAAAAGTATTCAAAATATTTTATGTCAATAAATATAGCGTCATATGAGTGGTCTGAATTTATTTTTTGGCACTGCAAATACTTTCAAAAACACAATAAAAATCCATTTGATAACGTGCAACATTAATATCTCTATATCTAATTGTAAGTGTTATATTGTGATTACCTACAAAAGCAGCGTTTGAAAAGGAGTATGTATATTCTTTGAACGATTGTTTTTACAATAGAAGTGTTGTTATTATAGAAAACATTTACACCTTAAATAATCCCTTTACTATTTATACAGTATTGTCCAGTAGTCTTTGGTTTTGGAAATGATATCGAATCGACCGACGACATAATACGACGACACAAAGGAATCTGTTTAGGTGTGTGCTGAAAGAGACATTAGTATTCGTGATTTTGAAAATCTGGACGTCGATATTTGGACTTGTCTTTAAATCTTGACAAGATAAAAACCACAACACCAAAAATTATATGAAAATTGCACAGCGAAACTGTTTGTGGAGCTCTTTTCAATTGTATAAATTTTATAAAAATCGGACAAAAATTGAGCTCAACAGAATATTTAAAAAACAAATGTCGTTTTTATATGAAATGCACTGTAAAATTTCAAAACCACGAATACTTATGTCCCATGACAGCTCAACAGAATATTTAAAAAACAAATGTCGTTTTTATATGAAATGCACTGTCAAATTTCAAAACCACGAATACTTATGTTCCATGACTGTACATATGAGTTTGTACTCATATCAAACCTCACACTAAGATTAACTGTACACGAGATATTCGACATCGTATGTCACATCAAAAGCACTAGAAATCTTAAATAAGGAATGAATAATGAAATGTGTGAAACATTTCATTATTCCAAAACTACATAGTCAATTCTGTTACGTAGGAGCTTTTTTATACTTTTTGGTAATTACACCGTTTCAAATGTGACAAAATGCATTAGGACTTTGTTTCACAGACGTCTATAAGAGTTAATCGACGTTAAAACTGTAATTGAAACTTAAATTCTAAAGTCAACCAAATGAATTTTGGCTGTAAATCTAAATGTCCGTATACATCTTAAACTTTTATTTATGTTTATGAAACTCAGTCCTATATATTTGGAACACATCAGAGGCATAAATCATTATCATCCTTCCCTATGTTTTTATCAGCCTGCAGAGCCTTTCCGCAAAAGCCATATCAGGTTGACCCGGATATATCTGAGGTTGTCCTGAATATATCAAGCGATTCTCCCAATGTTTCAACGCCAAAAACTTTGATTCACTTTTCACACGAAATCAAACGGATAAAGATAAACTTCTATTCAGGCATGGGGCGAATGACATTGCTCTGTAATGCATTGAATTACAATTACTTAGAGAAAATTAAACTAATTAAATTACCATAACCATTACATCAGATTTGCAAAGTAATACATTGAATTACCATTACATTTTAGTATTTTATTGTCAGATAAAAAGGCAAATAAATCAGACAATATCTGAACATATATACATTAATGTGAAAAAAGCTTCAAGAAAATAATCACACTGAAAGACGGTGTTTTCTCTGGAGAAAAATACGGAAGAGATGTATAGTCTGAAGTTTCAACAAAAATACGGGTTATTAAAATGGTATAGAGAATATTGGCAGAGAAAATAATCTATTCATCATGTTATTGACATCATTGTTAAGTTTAATTTTACAACAGAGTCCAAACCTATGGGTCAATAAAAAGAAATTGGTTAATTAATTAAAACATGGCAATCATCATTCTTTTGTTTCTGTCGATAAAATATACAAATAGAAAATATCATTTGTTTTGGACAATAAAAGGGAAAAATCATTGGCTGTATTAAAAAAAGGCCTGTGATCCAAAAAAGTCAAGTTTATATAAATAATCTTACCTTTAAATGTGTTATAAATTTTGATGTGATCTTCAGGTTCCCTTATATAACTGTGCAGCAATAAAAACATTTGGCCTTGATTTTTTTTTGTCTTCAATATTTTTGGGGAACTCAAAATGCTCCAAAGAATTTGACATTTTTAATCAGAATGACAACTAAATACGGGACTATCGAGTCGTGTTCACTCCGGAAACAAATCTATTATTTTACAAAAAAAAATCTATACATCAAAACCTTGAGAAGGAATCACTATTTTACACCGTTGAGCTAAGGATGATTTATATTTAACATGTTTAATCAGTTTGTAGCGCTTCAGGTTAATAGTTTTTCGTCAATTAAAATTTAGTTAAATAATTGTCATGTAAGACAAATTATTACTCCACTTCAATTTCATAAATAGTTATAGGGCGGGACATATTTGTTGCAATAGATCTGGAATCCAATTATACGTGTTACTGGTATTTTAGGAGATCGTTTCCGCCTTCAATTACACGAAAGATCCTATCTCAAAAATTCCCTATTGAACATGAGCTTTTTTGGGCTATGATTAATTTCGTTTTTTTTTTCAAATACATGCACATACATGCACTTGTACAAATCTGTATTCTACATTTTATAAGACAGTTCATTTGGTCAATTGATTAACCCCTGATAAAAAATTAATCTTTTATATTCTTTAAGCATTTAGAAAATATCAAATTAATCTTCTAAATATTGACTACAAATTCATTTTTAATATTATGAAATTTTCAAATGAAAGTCTTTGAACTAACATGTCATAGTCTATTAAATTCTTATTTGTATAACATGCAAAGTTTCAAGTTTGTTCATCATCCTCTCAGTTCGTGCAACAGGAAATAGTAATGCAATGTAATGCACTGTAATGCATGATTTACATACATTTTTGTTATAGTAATTATAGCAATGCATTGAATTACCATTACTTACAATGCAAATATTGGTGCAATACACATTACATTGAATTACTTGAAAATATGTAATTCATTGCAATGCATCAGCGTTACCCAGTAGCATTACCCCATGCCTGCTTTTATTGCATTTGCTCTATCGATTAAGTATTCAAAGCAGAGTCTTGATTACACAATCAAATAAATTAAACGTCAGAAAAATTGTAGAAACTTGGTCGTTGAAGTATCCAGCAGAGCTTTGACGTTTTTACATTATGACGTAATAAAAGCTCCGCGGAACGATAAAATAAAGTTACAACCAAAGATTGATGCAACATTCAAAGTCGACATTTTTTAAGACTAGTAGGGTCAAAATATTCATCCAGTTACCAATCCTTACCCGATTAAGTGATGAAAAACTACAAAAAAGTTTTTGAATCTTAAAATTGATGAAAAGACAAGAGTAAATTGTATGTCGAATTTCCCGCACAACTTTGGGAATTTGGAAACCTCACGTCAATAAATTCAAATCTTAATTACAAAACTTAGTAGAAAGTCTTCCAGGGATGACATGTGTCGCCTACGTAATTACGCAAAAAGATATTTTTAGTTCCACCAAACAGGAAGTGGGCATGCGAGAGATCCCAGACCCTCTTACACAGTATAGGTCACCATACTGACACTCCATACCAAATTGCAGAAGGCAGGAATATGTGGTTCCTGCGAAATATGTGACAGAAATTTTCAAGACTCGAAAAATATTCCGTCAAACAGGAAGTAAGCATGCAAGAGGTCTATAACTCTATTACACGGTATAAGTCCCCATACTGATACTCCATGATAAATTTTAGAAGGCTGGAATATGTGGCTAGTGAGAAAACTGACAGAATTTTTTTGTGACCCTGATAAGTTAAAAAAAAATTAAGTTCCGTCAAACAGGAAGTGGGTGTGGGAGAGATCCCAAACTCTTTTACACGGAATAGGTCCCCATTCTGATACTCCATATTGAATTGCAGAAGGTTTGGATTTATGGTACCTGGGAAAAATGTGATAGAATTTTTTAAGACGCAAAAAATATTCTAAGTTCTAAAACAGGAAGTGGGCATGCGAGAGATTCAAAATTCAATTATATGGTATAGGTCTCCATACTGATACTCCATGCCAAATTGCAGAAGGCTCGGATACATGGTTTCTGAGAAAAGTGTGACAGAATTTTTTTGTGACAAGGACGACGACGACGCCAACGACGCAAGACGACGGATAGTTATCCCTATATGTCGCCGCTGCGTGAACTCAGGCGAAACAATAAAGGATAATAATCAAGTTTATCATTCATTTTCTACTTGTATATTACTTGCTTTATAACATTTTCGAACATTTTCCATTTCTTCAGTTATACTTACAACACATCCAGACTTATGAAGGTATCAAATTGCCCCAATTCAAGTTGAGTTATCTGATTATCGTCAATAGACCTGAAAAAAAATTACTACGAAAATAATTCTGAAGCAGTGAAAAGATAAAAACCTAATCAAAACATACCTGATAACACTGGTGCTATTTGTTCTTGTAATGATCAAATATAATTCTGACCTCAAACAAATTTCTATCCTCTCAAGGCATATAGAATACATCACAAAATATATGTATTCTTGTGCGCCCTTCCTTAAGTACGTAGGTGTCGATGCTAAATTTTGTGTTTTGGTTCATGTGTTTGTTAAACTGTTGACTTTGTTAATGATACAGTATTACAGTACTACACGATTCACAAACAGTTGGGTGTCTATGATCTCTTTTACGCTTGAGAGAAACTTTTTTAAATTTTGCGTTCAATGTATTTCTCAATAAGTGAAATAAAAGGGACAACAAGAAACATCTACAATGGCTGAACATTATACTTACATGCCATAATGTGTTAGGGGAAACAGGAAAAATATAAATAAGAAAAAGGACAAACGTGAACTCGGCACAGCTGGACTTGTTACCGGTACTAGCAAAAGCCAGAGGTATATATAACTTCCGTTAACTTTGGTATTTCGTGATATACATGCATCATCATTATGTTTCATCAAATCAATTACTAGGTATACGTAACAATAACCAAAACCAAGAACAAATAAATGACCTTGACTTATCAATTAGTCTTAGTCCCTTTCCTAAAATGTTTATGTAAAACCGTCCTGTTACAACTAGAAATTATGGAAATATGATGTTTGCTAAAATTTATCATATTGATTACATCTTGATTCTTGGAATATTTTGTGACTGTAACTTTTAGATTTCGCTTACATTAATTTGTTTTATTTTCGTTTTGATTCTTTTAAACTAACTACATGTAAATATTATTAGCATGATTAATCAAATAATCATTTTGATGAGTAATACCTAACTTTTATATAATTTCATAACGTTATCTGTATTGGCTATTTTGGGCATATAGGTAATTGTTTATTTGGATTGGCTCTTTGCTAATGCAGATGGACAGGGATTCACCATCCTAGTTGTCAGACTTGAAAACTTTACCTTGGGTTTTATAGCAATTTATTTTATCCCATTTCCCACCTCTTAAAATATTGAGGCTTCTTCAGAGGTATTGCCTTAATGATGGATAAGGCCTTCTATTTATATATGTTTGGTAAAAGTACGTCTTAAAGACTTTTTGAATCTTGGCTTTAATGTTACTTGATCATAATGAGGCCAATGACAATTTTTTACTTGAAACACTTGTACAGCACAATTTATTGTTAATTATGCAGCTTTGGTATTTTTGTATTTTGAAATCACTGGGTTGACGGAACTGTTGGTGGACCAGTGATTCCGACAGATTTTTACCTGTCAAGTAGTCAGACTTGCCTGACATGAAATTCATACCTTGCGTCTTATAGAAATTTACTGTTTTATCAAAATTCTACCCCCTTAAAACACTGAGGCACTTTGGTATTTTTATAATCTTGACCATTGCATTTTATTTTTGGAGAGTCTCAAACATTATTGTAGTGACACATTAGATCAACAAAAAAGAGACATTTCAACATCAATTTCCAAATTTACTACCGTACATACAGATAATAAAATAGCTTCTACATCTGTTTAGTTCGACGATGATATTTCTGACCAAGAACTTGTTTTATCTGCCTCTCAAACCGAAGAAATAATGTACAATATTGTAGAAGGTGAGGCCCAGTTACAGCCGTTACAAGACATTACAAATACATGTACGCAACCAATACCAGACTTACAAAATGTTCACTCAAATCAAAAAGGAAAAAAACCGATCACAACCACACCATATGGATTAATGTTCCACATCTGCACTGTTACTATAAACATGCCTCAGGCTCCACTGTAATACATGTAGTCTGAATTATTATGAACTTCCTATTGAGATAGTCTACTATAGACTTAAGTATTTTTTCAGGGGTCTCGACAGTAACTTGAACAACAATCTTATGAAACTGTTGCTTTTATATCTTATTAGAGTTAAACTATATAAGCGATCATTTTCATTAATTAACTGTGTTGGTTTGAGAATTGAAAAAAAATGAAAATCATTGATTGCTTTGTTGTTTCAGTGACTTATATCGACTTGCAAAATGCGATTTTATGACCTCAATTTGCATCCATAGTCTGTTTTAAAGATTTGCTTTCTTTCCTTAAAAGGATAGTTCCATTATTAATTTTGATGCACTTAACATGCATTTCAACAATATATGTCTTGTGGATTTTAATATTGATTGGTCTGAATATACATACATGTATCCTGAAAGTATACGTAGTTACAAGATTTTTCATTCATTGCAATACATGTAATTATAAACTTTTATACACTAAAGTCTGTTATTCATGGTACCTGTTTTGAAAAAATGGTACCTTTTCCTACAACTGTGAAAGTACTATTGTTCGTGGGGTTCCAATTTTCGGGGATTTTGTGGTTCGCTAAAACGACGAAATTAAGTTCCCAACGAAATGCATTTTTCCAAAGTGTTTCAATGCATAGAATTGGAAACCACGAATTTAAGTGCCTACGAAATAGTAATTTTGATGTAAACCACGAAAATTGTTCTCAACGAATAAAAGTACAACTTCACGTGTCCATTTGTTATCTGGTCAGAAGCAGTGTTTGTTTTGTCTGTCAACATGGTCAAGTCTGTCTGCAATATTTTATCCTCTGAAGTGCATATATCATGTATGGTCATTTCATCTGGAGTTTTTACAGAAGATGTATTCAAAAATTAGTTTGGTTCATTTGCCATGGTTGTACGATGTTTTACATGTGATTAAAAGGAAGTTTAAATGCGTGAATTTGGAAAAGTTTTGTCTAGTCTGAAGCTGAATTTAATATTGTCTTGTAATACATGATATAATTAGTCTGTCAGACATTTATTCTCCGCTCATTTAAAGTACAATGTACGGGGAATTTAGGAATACTCCTTTTACTCATTACAATTTAGATTTGCAATTCCATTCATGGGGCATAACAAAATTGTAGGTCGATGTAATCGCAAAATTTTATACAATCAGGCATGATGACAATTTTATACAATCAGTCATGATGACAATTGAGCAAAGCTCATTGTTGAAGGCCTCATGGTGACTTCAAGATGAAGAACAACAATAAAAGCGTTGTTCCTTTGCTTTTTTTTACCATGTATTTGTAGAGAGTTTGTCTCATGTGCATTTACTCCATATCCCTTTATTCGCCATGATGACAATTGGAATTTAAAGAGCATGTGTAATTTCATAATCCAATGGGATAATGCATTTCCCCCAGGTATTACAGTATTTTCCATTGAAAGTGAAAGAAATCCCATGGGAATAATTAAAATTACATAGTTAAAAGCATTTTCCCATGGGATTATGAAATTTTCATGTTTTTGAAATTACAACATTCGTGTACTGTGAAATATTAAGATAGGATATAAACAAAGAAATTCCGATTTTCATTAGTCTCATGAAGTTTCACACATTTTGGTAGGGGTATTTACACTTTTTGGTAGCTCTAAAACATGTTGGTACAAATTTTTCAATCACTGGAAATTGAAAATTTTAATTATAATGAGTTCTGTTCTTCTATGGTCTGTCCATTTGTGTATGCTCATGTATGTTGAGTTCAATTGAGTTCTAAAGCAATTATAAAAAAATCCGCCTGAAAATTTTCCCCTTTTGGTCATTTTCTCTTTTACAATTGATTAAAGAAATACAAAAAAAAAAAAATCATTGGCCCGTTCATAAGTCAAATGAGAAAAGAATCTAGGATTTATATTAAAATTGCCTAACCCGCTCTTTTTTGTATGAACAAGGAAAATGCCACATATCCTGGAAAACCCAAAAAAATCCTTGAATTTTATTTTTTGATGAAAAACATGGCTAAAGTAAGTGAGAACCGAACCGTCAATCTAAAAGCGAACAATCCAAGGACAATGGCAACACCAGAAACAAAAAAGGCAGAAAAAAACAAAGACACAACATGGGTACAGCACAGAAAAGAAAAATGAAGACACTAACACACAGAGATGAACAACACGGACCCAATATAAACGATGGGTAAAACATACTCCAAAGAAAAATATAATTTTTGGTGGAATAAAAGAAATACATCATGTTGGAGAGTGGCATTTGCAAAAAAAAAAATACACTGAGAGGCTGGTCATATTTCCCGAGCCGTAAGGCCTCGAAGTCGGTATTTTTTGGTAAATACCACTCTCCAACATGATATATTTCTATAAAATACCCCCGCTGGTTTATTCATTAACATATTGTTGTCAAGGTTTCTGTTTGGTAAAAGATATTTCATTTGTAAATCAATACAAACAAATTAAAGCATGTTTACATTTCCTTTCCACTTCCTATCCATCTGTTTTCAAGTTAATATGTAAAATAGTAAAATAATGAAGGAACATGTCTACCCTTCCCTATCACTTATTTTCAATCTATCCTTCAGTAGTTATGCAACATGAATAAAAGTTCCCAGATAAAGGGATAAAGTCGTTAAAAAACCTCAGTCTTAACTTTGAGTTCGGGGGTCTTTGACCAATCAGAAATCAATATTATGTGTGTTATATTTTTATACGTTATTATATAAACAGGACACATCATACAAAATTAAAATAAAACAAATGTGATCAAAAGGATACGTTATCAGCCGGTATTTGTTTCTAGAATAGCAAATACAGCTAGCTTTTGTTTGATATCAATGTAAAAGAAGATAAAAGAATTTTTCACATAAAGTGAATTAATCTATATGTCACTGTGGAAATAATAGATATAACATATAAAATAAAAGGAAAATATTTTACGGAAAAAAGCTGACTTTTAATATTTGTCAGTCAATGCTGCCATTAAAAACAGCTTTCAAAAGACTGTTCAAAGCGTCTGCATTTAGGACTCGCTCGAGAGAAGGTCTTGCCCAATAGTTTATATCTGCTATTTAACTGCAAAGATCGTCATGGACGCTGCCGAATATGCTAAAGAGCGTGGCCTAAGAGAGAGACAGATAAAAAACCAGAACTTGAGCCCTTGTCAGATTGGCTAATGCCTATTCGATCAGTCAATACTGCCATAAAAAACTGCTTTCAAAATACTGTTCAAAGCGTCTGTATTTAGGACTCGCTCGAGAGAAGGTCTTGCCTAATAGTTTATATCTGCTATTTAACTGCAAAGATCGTCATGGACGCTGCCGAATATTACTGAAGAGCGCGTGACCTAAGAGAGAGACAGATAAAAAACCAGAACTTGAGTCCTTGTCAGATTGGGTAATGCCCAGTCGATCTTCAGTGCGGAGTTGTGTTAATAATCGACCTAAGTCTGTAGGCTAGTACATTACATGAATAATATGTTGTTGAGCCTACAGACAAAGTCTCTAATAACGTGTTTTTGTATGTAAAGGGTATTATTACAAAAGCCTCATTATAAAACTACGCATAGATCACAATACACCAAGTAGTGTTAAATGTAAAAGATTTAACAAAGATGAAATCCTTTCCAATCACAGGTCATTTATGTGCTCCTTAAATACACATACTTAAAACATCAATCAGGAACTGCCATATCTTAATGCGTACCAAAAGTACACAAAAATCCATACAAGGGAAAATACATCGCAGGATCATCATCTTGCTCAATTACTTAGTGTATGACTTCAGTCAATGACCGGCATCAAGCATACTGTGAAACTATTCATCCACTTAGTGACATAAATTCGATACGGATACTTAAGAATTAGAAATATTTATTGGAAAATCATGAATCCCGTTCATTTTCTGAAATACATTCTCTCAAAACATTTGGTTTTTCCAAAGTGTACATGGTGTATACCACAATGAACCTGGCTTCCTGATGATAAACTAAAATCACGAATGAAAGTTATAATTCAAAAAGCCTTTGCCGATTCAAAAAAAACTGTTGTATTAGGTTATAAAAACAATTGTTTTTTTTTAATTTGAAAAAAAAAACATTTTAAATGGAAAATTGAGCTAAGAGGATAAACAGATGTGAACATGGTGAAGTTTGCTTGATTTTCTAATTGATAATATATTTGGAGATGCTATTTATCAGCGGCAAGTGTGTATACCAATTGGCACTAATTGCGCTCTTCTACTCGCAGACTTGTTTTCTTTATCATTCAAAATTGAATTTCTTTAGGGACTTGTATTTGGTCATAAAATAAACGATTCTTGTTCTTTCAGTCTCACTCATAGATTTGTTTCTTTATTCGTATGAAGCCAGGTTCATACCAGGGCTAGTTCAGAAAAAAAGACAATAAGCTAGCCAAATCCTTTAATTTCAGTTTTCGTTATATAGATGATGTTCTTTCGTTGAACAATCCTCAATTTAAGGATAACCTTCATTTTATATACCAAAATGAACTCGAAATTAAAGAGACAACTGATACACATTCATCAGAATCATACCTGGACCTATACCTCTACATTGACAACTCTGGGTGTCTGAAAACAAACTTTTACGACAAGCGTGATGATTTGGAGTTTCCAATAGTGAACTTCCCGTTTTTGAGCAGTAATATTCCCACTTCTCCGGCATATGGCGTGTACATTTCACAACTCATTCGCTATTACCTTGTCTGTAGTTTTTACAGCAATTTTGTCAACACTGTCTCAAAAACTTATACATCAAGAGTATGTTCATTCACTGTTGCAATTGTCGCTACAGAAGTTTTACGGTCGTCACCACGATTTGACAGACCATTACAATGTTTCTGTTTCACAAATGAGAACAGATATCTTTGGGTAGATCCAGAGATCCAGAGATTGTTACCGGACTTACTAACACCGACTCTGACAAAACCGGACTTTTCACTGGCAGTTTTGTGACGTTCTTGTTCTTTTTTGTTTATTTGTTTTGTCTTTGTCAATTCGTGTTGCTGTGAATTGCCATGATTTTGGATTTATTATTTTAGAATTTCCCCTTTCCTCGTTTTTGCTTCAGTACTCGTTTGCCGATGTATTATAGTGACATTGATAGTGCTATTTCTAAAATAATCATTTTCTTCTAACGGGATCCCATTGATATATCCCCAGAACTAGAGATAAAACAAACAACAGGAACTACTAGATCAGCATCTTTTTGGACTCGAATTTGACGAAAATGATCTTCTCAATACTCAATTTTACTTTAAAAGGGCCGATTTTATCTTCTAATTTATCAATTTACCTAACATGGACAGATAAATAAAGGAGACCTTTGTGAACTCTTTTGATATTTTTGATATTTTTCACTATTTGGGATGATATTTTGAAATTTTTTTCATGTATGTGTCCTTGACATTTACCCCATTTCCTTTTTCATATGTGTGTGTGTTTTCTCAAAAAAGGAAGCTTTGTTTACGGGTGTTAAATTATTCTAATGCATTATTGCAAATATAATGGACATATTCTCATAAATATGAAACAAAAACTAAGAAGACTTTTTTAATTGAGAATTACATGCCTTTATTTAAACGTGCAAGTTGTATTTACCTAACCCGGCGTGCCCCATTTCCTTGGAATTATTTTTCGTCTCACAAAAGTATTATACTTCAGATTTTAGAGATACCTCACTTGTCACTATGGAAATAATTGACTCATGCGATAATATCCATATTGTATCAGATTTTTTTTCATCCCGAAAAAACATAATTTGCACCATGTGATGTAGAATTATTTCACTGACTTACCATTTAAACATACGTTAACTTACAGTCTTTGAAGTTGAGATAATGTGTCAAATATTTCGACAGGTAGACTTGTTAATTTGTTTCCGCTAAGGTATCTGTATACAGAACATGATATTTGGTTAGTCCAACCTTTTGTTTACCCTTTCTAAACATTTCAATAGGGTCTGTAAGTCTCGTCATGTGACATCGAGCTTTCACGATAAAGTTTAAATTCGAAAAATTTCCCGCTAAAACATGACGTTTTTGGATTATGACGTTCAATTTTTTTTTGGTACGTCATATACTGTCGTGAAAAATGCAACTTCGAGGTTTCAAAATTGAACGAGACTTACAAACCCTATTACTCATGAAGTAAACATTTTGAGTATTTAGTTCTTTGAGATAATGATGCTTTTTTTTATCCCGAATTAGATTTCTGGGTGTGTAGACTGAAGTAAAGGTAGATTGATAAAGATGTTCTGTCCATTCAAATTTTAATACGGTATCACCTTTAAATATCGCATCCAGATGTAAATTAAGAATAAACAAAATGACATATATGACACTGTAAAAATAATATATGTCTCTCAAAGTACAAGGATTAATATTTCAAAACGGGGAGGACTGCTTCGTTGAAAGAGATATGAATTTCATAATCATCAGTCAATTATAACGTCAGTCATAGCTTGAGAAAGACTGATGAAGAATTCAAATAAAAGTGTTGTTTCTTACTTGTCTGAAAAGCATTTACTCCATATCCTTTCATTATTTGTTCCAAGTGAGTCTTGTCTCACTGACAGTGTGACCGCTGCCACGCGGGGAGAAGTTCATTCTTACCATTCCGGAGCACCTGATGATAATTCAGTTTTTGTAGGGGTTCACACTGTTAGTGCTTTAGTTTGTGACGTTGTTGTTCATTTTTGTTTATTTGATTTGTCTTTGTCATGCTGTCTCAATTCGTGTTGGATATGATTTGCCGTGATCTTGAATTTTTGATTTTGATTTCCCCCTTTCATCATTTTTGCTTCGGTATTAGTTTGCCGATGTATCTGCATTTAGAAGATCAGCAACAGACAGTCCCGTGAAATATATATTTTATTTGCTAAACTGCAAATTTGTCACACTTTACTTATTCATAATATATCCTGTAGTTTTTTTTGGTGTTTAAATTGTTGCCAATGGAAGGTACCTAACATCTAAGGTTGAGTTCTTGTCAACATGTCAGCTTTTCAGTTCAAAGACATCAAAACGTATTTAAACCATAAGTAAAAGAGCTAAAATACATCAACTTAAATCTATGTCCTTAGCTGATTTTGGCTTTTCATTTAGATCATATTGGATATTTGTGTTATTTTAAAAATGTTTGAATAGAATTTCGTCTAAAAGATCAGATTAATCTGCACTGAACAGATATAAGGTACCGTAATGCCATAAGCAGAAAATAAATTTACAGTAACTCCGGTATTTACTTATTTATTTCAACTGAGTCGATGCCTCTGCTGGTGGACTTTTAGTTCTCGTGGGTATTCACCAGCCCAAAATTCAGCATTTCGTTAAAGTTTTATTTGGAAACATGAAATATCCAAATTTATGTAGTTTGTTAACAACTAAGGAGTATCTCCCTCGTGTAAAGCTCTGTCCTTCGCTGATTTTGGCTTTTCAATTTATATTGGATATTTGTTCTTTATCAGTTTTTAAACATCTTTGAGATGAAGGTCTTCCAAAAATTTATATTTTATCTGCACTCCAGAGACATAACTTGACGTAATGTCCATAATTATGCAGAAACTAAATTTACGTCGGTATTTAGTTATTTATTCACCAGCCCAGTAGTCAGAACGTCGGGTCTGACCCTAAAGCCCATTATATTTGGAAACTTGAAATATCTATTATGTTTTAAATTTCAGAGAATTTTCTATGTTTAGGTGCATGTTGCACTTATGAGATGTAATTCATCGAGTTTGACCTGATCAGAAACATTGAAGTTTTCAGTAGAGTTTTGCATGTTTTTAGTAACATTCAAACGGTAATGCGTAAAGTTTGCAGTTGAAAGATGATTTTGAAAAAAAAACACTCTTGTGTGTGTCTCTCTTACTATTACAAGGGGTTATAGAAACATTATCTTATTATTCCTATGCGTAATATCACTTATATCAGACAAAAATGGACATGTTTTCATTAAAATTGAAGACAACTGAAAAAGGCCTTTCGAACGAGACCTTTCAATCCCGTTCTTTTCATATAAAAAGGACCCCATGTGTTACACATGTACTATGATTATTTTTGGCTTCTGAGAGAGTATCTATGATGCGTTAGATAATTCCATCATGAAGAAGCATATAGTTTTGCACTATGTGATACAGAGTTCTTCCAGCATCAATTCTATGAAACAAACATTAACTTACAGTCTTGCAAGTCCAGATAGCTGGTCAAATACTCCCGCGGTAAGACTTGTTATCATGTTTTTCCTAAGGTATCTGTTTGACATGAAAATGAAACTCAATAATAAATATGTTTTGGCGACACGAAATAACAGTATATTTTGCGGCTGAAATCAACGTGTGCTTAATTACATCAATGAACAGATATTATATGGTGTGAGGTTCCTCACTGGGTTGAAGACCGTACGGTGACCCCTAAATATTTCGTTTTAGGTCATTTTAATCTTGAGATGGGATGTTGTTTCCTTGACATTTACCCCTTTTCCTTTCCTGTTTAAATCGTATAATTTAAGATATTTCCCAATTTTTTAGCCGATGTCAATCAAGGGTAAATTGTGCATATGCACTCAAATATTTAAGACAGATAAAACAAATGTAATATATATATATTAAATGTCATAATTTTATCCCAAATTGCCTTGGCAATGTTAAAACCTGTTTTATCCATTATTGGATATCTAATCAGATTTCACATACCTTTTTATACAGTAAATTGCCCTTTTAGTCACAGATTCCTTTATTGTTCACAACAATGATACTTACATTGCAATATGTATAAGATAGCTGAGACAAAACAAGAAATATCAAGGAGCTGGATGCAGTAATACTGCCCCATGTATCATAGTAATCAATGAAGGGAAGATAACAGGAAACATTTACAATGGCCGAACATTACAATCACATGTCACAATCAACCAGGGAACTGCACAAGAAAAAAAATAAAATGACAAAAGACAAACATAGATAATGATAGGAACTCGGGATAGCCGGACTTGGTACCGGCACTGGCATCAGCCAGCGGTAGGGTTAAACCGGTTTATGGGTACCCAAACCTCCCCTTTCTCTAACCCGTTTCCCTATAGTATAATAAACATACAAAAAAAATCCAATAAAGGTAGACCACTAACTCTTAGACCAAAATCTTGAAAAGGAAAGAATAGGCAAAACGTAATTTAGAAAGATGGGTCGAGGAGTGTTCGTCGCTAAACTGCCGGTTAGCTCAAGGAGCCTAGTCTGCTGGTAAAACACTGTCGCACTACGGAATAATAATAAAATTCAAAACTTCCCGAAGGGTTTCGTAAAAAATCAATGGATTTCAGTAGACATCGGCAGTATCAGTGAGAGGCCAGTATAATTGTAAAATCTTCAGGTTATTGGATCCCAAAGCCAATTTAACGGAATCATGTCTGAATTTTCGACGAATATTTCGTTTTTTCTTTCTTCTTAGATAAAATGAAGCATAATTATTTTTAGTTTAAATACTCCTTGCTTGAATATTTTTCTCCAAACATAAGCCTTTTGCATCGGTTATTATTTTTTTATAAATTTAATGAACAGAAATAGACCACTGAAAAAAAAAGGCTCGAAATGACGACAATTGCAATATATGGTTGCAATCAGAAAAAAAGTTTACAGCAAACTGGATATAGAAAAGTGCCGGACATTAAATGGATAGACACAGTAACTAACGCATACCAAGCTTCAGTTTGAATATCAAAGCATTGTACACTAAAGCCAACAAATCCTTGATGAAAAAAACCGATACAATTCGTGTAAAATTAAAAAAAAAACTCGGCAAACAGGAAGAAAATAAATGGAAGAATTGAAAAGAGGACACATGGTACATCTACTCATACCAAAGCTGCAGACCAAATATTAAATCATTCCTACAAACATAAACAGAGAAGATATTTCCTTGACAAAAATTGATTTGATGGACAAACGAACAACTGACAGACGAGGTTTAAAAAGTATATTAAGGGAGTATGAGTGTCAGAAATTTTGTAATTAGAATTAAACCGCAGACCTTTAGTTTTAAGAAGCTTTGCTAATAGAGCGAAATGAGCAAAAAATATTTAAAATCCATGTAAGAATTTTTGAGATATAAGACTTTTGGCGGGAAACAGTGTAAGCCATGGGCTGAAATCACTTTCCGTGCACCCCCCCCACTTCCCATCTAGACCGTTTTTTTCAGTCCTCCTATATCCCCTCTTTAAAATAAAACATGTTAACGTGAACATAACCTGCACGCATAGACAGTAAAGGGCCACTTTTATAGTACACCGCGAAAAATTCTTGTATTTTCGTTTTAACCTAAGTTTCATATTTTAAGCTCCATAATTATTTAATGATAAGTAATATGTAGTGAAATTTGGTACTAAATTAAAGCTAATTTAATATCCTTTACAATGAACTCAAGTTTGGGCACTTTACGCCATTTTTATGATCTGGGGATACAAAAAAAATGTACCCCTCCCCCTGCAAAAAAATAGCGAAAATGACAATTTTAGGCTGTCAATTCCTTTCAGATAAACAACCCTCGTCATTTGATCTAGTTTTTATGCCTAACTTATCTGTTGTGATACAATGTTGGAAAATAAAACCATTAATGTCCACAAAAATTTGATTTTGGGTATAAAATTTTTGAAAAATGGGATTTTTCGGAATTTTAGATTTTTTCACAATTTCGACTTTCTCATTTTATGGTCGTAAAAATCTGAATATATATTTAATAATTGCCGATGTAATAATGATTTATGATATGTTAGGAACAAATCGTGTGCAAACATTTTAGTTTCAGACGTCTTATAGGTTCAGAAATGTCAAAATTAGCTCACTTCCCCCTAAAAATTAAGGGAAAATATGAAATATTTAGGCTCTAAATGATAAAAGAATAATGTTTTACTGGAATTCTAGTGTGTATTTCACTAAAACTGACATGCAGAAGATCATTCAAGTAGATTTAAACCTTTTAAGAGGTCTCTTTTTGATTCTTCTGCTCGAAATTGTATGCAAAATTGGAATTTTCCGTTTTTCAGAATTTCTGCTGTTTTAATTTTGAGATGCAAATACTTCATGAAATTGATATATAACTTGAAAATGTTGATTCGATACCCTTACATTATATCTAAGCCATAAGAAAATATGTTTTTAAGCATTTTTAGAATAAGTACAGTCTCATAAATTACAATCATATAACCCTTACCACAAATATTCATACAATTTATTGCATTTTATTCAGCTTGAAAAGCTTAAACATTGTATAAAAGTCCAATAACATATCATTTCAAATACAGAAATACATAGAGACTCCCATATATCACAAATAAGATCATGTGTGTAGTTTATGGGCAGTTATACAACAATTCAACTTTGAATTTTGTAAAATTTCAAAATGCTGAAAAATCCCATTTTTTTTAGAAAGTAAAACATTAGTATGTTTTGTTCATATAAATGTACAGACATACATATTCTGGGGATTTTTAAGCATCATTTTCCTGGGGTAGGGGTAAAATTTTCGGTATTTAGAGTCACATTGAACACTCCTTGTTCTTCTAAACATTATTTTATATAGCTTATATATCGGTTAGAACAATAAATCGGCATATCTGCATATAAATCCTCCAGATTTGCCACATATAACTATTTAAAAGTAAATTTTGGACACAAATCCGAAATGCTGAAAATTCCCATTTTTCATCAGTTCTGTACAAAATATTGAGTTTTAGCTGACAAGTAGGACTTAAAATAAAAAATCTTGATAGAAATTATGCAACATTGTTATATTCAATGCAGATTATGTGTGTTTTGGTTATTTTTATGCGAATATAGTAAAAAAAGGACTATCATAGGGAAAATTTGTTTGGGGTAGGGGTAGGTTTTTCGGTATTTAGAGTCACATTAAACACTCCTTGTTTTTCTAAACAGTGTTTTAAGACAACTTATGTTTCGCTTAGAACAATCAAATGGCATAGTTCCAGATGAATCCTCCAGATTTGACATATATAACGATTTAACAATGAACTTCGGAGAAATCTGAAATGTTGAAAACTAAGATTTCTCATCAGTTTGGGCCAAATATTGAGTTTAAGTCAACAAACAGCTGTTAAAATAGCTAATCATGATGTAATTCATGCAACATTGTCATATATAACACACATTTTGCGTGTTGTAGTTATTTTTATGCGAACTTAGACACAAAATTGACAATTGTAGGGAAAATTTGTTGGGGTAGGGGTAAGATTATCTGTATTCAGATTCACATAAAACACCCCTTGATATTCTAAACACTGTTCTAAGACAACTCGTGTATTGCTAAGAACAACTTATTGGCTTATCTGCAGATATATCATCCAGATTTGCCATATACACAAATGTAACGGGTTAACAGTGAATTTTGGCAAAAGCACTGTCACAAAAACTGCTGAGTCAGGGATATGTTCAGCCTTTGTTACTTTCGTCCCTTCAGAAATTCTATGGCCGTCACCACGACATCATAGATAGATATGAAATGTCAGTGTCACAAATAAAAACTGACATTTTCAGCTAGATTCGCGTCTTCCCTGATTTGACATTACCGGTTTCGACTTTACCCTGGATTGACCCACTGACAGTGTGACGGGTGCTGTGCACAGAGCAGGACATGCTTACCCTTCCGGGGCACCTGATGTCACTCTTGTTTATTGAGAGTTCACACTGTTAGTGCTTTAGTTTTTTGTGTTGTATATGTAACGTTCGTGTGTTTTGTGGGCATGTGGTGTCTTTGGTCTTCCGTCTTTTGGTGTTCTTGCTTTTGCCTTGTCTCTGGACATTGATTTGTGTAATCTTGTGCTTTGTTCCTTCGGTATTCTACTGCCGTTGTTTTGGTCAATGGTGAATAAAAGGATATGGAGTAAATGCACATGAGACAAAGTCTCTACAAATACATGGTAAAAAACAAGCAAAGGAACAACGCTTTTATTGTTGTTCTTCATCTTGAAGTCACCATGAGGCCTTCAACAATGAGCTTTGCTCATACCTCATAGTAAGTTCAAGACGGCCCCTAGCACCGGTTTAAGCGGAATTCTTTGCGAAATCTAAAATATTGAAAAATCCCATTTTTCATCAATTTCGGGCACAATGTTAAGTTTAAGTCAACAAATGGCTGTTAAATTACCAAATCAGAAGTAATTTATGCAACATTGTCATATTCAACACAAATTTCTGAGTTAATTTATTGCGAACAGAGACAAAAAATTGACAATTTGAAGGAAAATTTGTTGGGGTAGGAGTAAGATTTTCGGTATTTTGAGTCACATCAAACACTTCTTTTTTTTTCTTAACAATGTTTTCAGACAACTAATGTATCGCTTAGAACAATTAATTGGCATATCTGCAGATATATTATTCGGATTTGCCATATATAACGGGTTAACAGTGAATTTTGGGCAAATCTGAAATGTTGAAAATTCCCATTTTTCATCAATTTTAGGCAAAATACTGAGTTAAAGTCAACAAATGGCTGTTAAAATACGAAATCATGGTATAATTTATGAAACATTGTCATATACAACACACATTTTGCGTGTTCTGGTTAATTTTATGCTTACATAGGCAAAAAATTGACAATTTTACAGTAAATTTGTTGGGGTAGGGGTAAGTTTTATTTATGTATGATGTTTATATTACATAAGAATGGCCATTATTTGTAAAAGTTGTTAAGTCCGTATAATAAGCTTTCTTTTTATACCTACTCTAAATGATAGTTATTTACTAAAAAGTAATATTGGGCAAAAGAATGCAAAAAATTATATTCAAAGATCCATTTATTTGGTCTATTTGAAAATAAAACTTTGGTCATTAAAATATGTTAGCATTATGTTAACATGTTTTATATTCAAGAAAATAGATTGAAAAACTAAAAACAATGTTCAGATTTGGGAATCGAGATGCACTTCGGGTTCTTTAGACCATCAAACTTACGCAATTTCAATGAAAATATCTAAATTTTCCTCAATATTTCATAGGGGTAGGGGTACGTTTAATGGCGCTGTTGAAGGTATTTGGCATAGAAATTGTAAAAATGTGGGTTCTATGTAAAGCTTATGAAATAAGAAATAATTTGATGCATCGTTTTTATAACTAGGAAGCATTTGGTCAACATTTTGAAGCAACTGAAAGAAAAACTTGAACGAAAACGAAATTTTCCTAAAATTCTGTAGGTGGGTCTAAAAATGGGCCCTATTTAACCAGTGCGTGCAGGTTATGCTCGTGTTAACATGTTTTATTTTGAATAGGGGATGTATGCGGACTTAAAAAAATGGGTGGGGTTGGGAAGGGGGGGAGGTGCACGGGGGGTTATTCCAGCCCATGGACTAGTTCTCTTTAGAGTTTCCCTTCAATTTCCATTACCTGTTAATATATGACTGAAAATATATGAAAATATAATTGGAAGTTTATATAATTTTATACAATGTCTATTTTACTGCATATAAAAGTGACCTATGACCAAGAAAATATGATACATGTGCAAAAAAATGTTTTAACCTGTTTGGATGGACAAAACCCAAGGATATCGAATGCTTATGAAATATGACACTCATGCTCCCCTTATAGGTTCTTTGATGATATCATATTAAAGATCATAATCTCTTTCTCGAGTGAATGATATCATTAGCCTTTTCTACAGTTTAGCGCAGCAAAACTACAGGATATGGCGTAGAACATATCACACGATTGACAAATATCCCTATCGTTATTTTGATCGAACGTAAGTATCTTCTTCAGTAAAATAGGAATAGAATCATGTGGCAACCTGTATTACGGGTGCAGAGTCGACGCGATTACAGTGCATTTTTCGTTGTGACATCAGGTATTCTATGTTCTTTAGTCATGAAAACAATTGTTTCACTACAAACATCTAAATTTCTTATTGGCCATTTACCAATATAAGATGAAAAAGCGTGCATCATTCTTCCAGGAGTTATCTTTCACTCTAAACTGCCATTCATCTCCTAGTGGAGATATAAATATTAAGTGGAGTCGGATTTTATCGATGTCAACTTTTTGTCTTCCATTTGCTTAATCTTTCCATGGATTTGTATGGGTTTTGTCCCATGTACATTCACTCAATATCTCTTTATTTGTTCATTCATTAAAGTATCTTAAAACATGAACAGAGAGAGAAAAAATATCAACTTAAAACTGGATAAACGTCATCAATTTTAAAGAAACATGACATCTCCGCACGACACTTACACAAAAAGATATTTTTTTAATATACTTGAGATAGAATATTAATACTTACAGATATCTCAACTTAGAAAGGTTATCAAATATACCCATAGGTAGACTGGATAAAATGTTTCTATCTATACTTCTGAAAATGAAACAGGTTAGTTGATAGAGCATTGGACAAAAGAATTAAGGGCATAGTGAATCTTTGTTTTTGTCTCGATGCAGGAGCATAAATCTCTATTAAGAACGACAATTAATTACATCGTATACACTAACGATTTTTTTCTGGAATTTTCAATGTTTCATGTTTCAAAATTTCTCTTTTTTGAGATGCGAAAAATCATCTTTTAAAAAATATTATAAAAGAAATATAATAAAGACATTTATTCACAAAAATGTTGCCTATTGTCAAAGAAACGGACTTTAACATTAGAATACCAAGTTTTGTTAAAATGTTTGGGATTAAAATGCATATTAAAGTTATTTGTATATTATGATCAGATGGACGAATGACCGCCTCAAACTTTTTTTTCAAGTTACCAAACTGATTATTTCCATACAAGATGTCCCAAGACTGTTTGGGTGGTGTATGATTTAGTAAAATTAACTATTAATTCTATTTAGTTTTTTGTTTTCATCTCAAACAATTATTGACAAAACTGAGATACAATGATGTCCAGACATAACCTCTCGTACAAGTCAACTTTTAGAGCAGTCACGAGAACAGCTCTTAGTTAAATTGCAGCAGACTTAGAGCAGTCCTAGAATCCTGTCTGCACTGTCCTAGATTCACATCTGTTATAGTCATGACCAATCTACCCAAGTCTGCTCTCACCATGACCATTCCACCTAAGTCTGTTCTGCCTATGACCGTTCTACCGAAGTCTGCTCTGGCTATGACCGTTCTGGTTCTAGAATTATTAAATGAATATTTAAGAAGAGGTGTCAGTATTTCCTGTGTCTCGAATGTTTATGTTATTTGTTGTATCAATCGAACTTCAAATAAATCTTTCTTATTCGTATTAGTATATTCTAGACCAAAACCGTTTACTGAAAAAAACACCATATTTTAGCATGTTTTCAATTATTGTTTGTTTCAATTAACTTTATCTGGAATTTATTGAAATTCTCCATAATTTAATCCACGATTGTTCTTATTTTTTTATAATAATTTACGGAATAGTATTGCGCCTCTAGAAGGGAAATAATTTTTACTTTTTGAATTTTACCTCGATGAACACAGGTATATAATACCGGAAAACCACTTACCAAAATGCAATGTTATATCTGATTAATTCATTTCAATATTCTATTTCTCATTTTTTGTAGCTATTATTTTGTTTTTATGATATAACTTAATTTCATATATATCAAATATACGTAAATACTGGACACGTTTAAATATTTGTCAGATGTATGACAAGTGCAGTTATGACAGCGGTCATAACTAGAACAGGTCAACCGAGAGCAGTAGTGATTAGAATAGGTCAGAGCAGTCGTAGGTAGAACAAGTCAGCTGAGAGCAGTCATGCCTAGAATAGGTCATTTGTAGAACTGGTCAGAGCTGTCAGGATTCTAGAACCGACTTAGAGCAGCTCTAGAGCAGACTTGATACTTGTTCTAAGTTAACCTAGATGAGCTTTTATGACTGCTTCAAGTCAACCTTATGAGAGGTTATGTCTGCACCCGTTTGTACACTGTAAAACCAATTGTATTGAACAAGTAACTTAATACTCATATAATCATTTTCTTTTTTTTTAAAGGGTAAGTGTTTTTTTCTACCCGTCCATCGACTGTCAGATCCAAGGCAAAATTAACTTGAGGTGTCTGCAGGGTATTGTTTTCCTATTATAGAATTTTGTGAATTTTTTTCGCGTAGAAACATAATAATGCTATTGTTGAAAATATAAAATAAAATTTGGGGGTCACCATGTATTTTAACGCAAAAAATTAAAATTGAAAATTTAAGAATTGTACATAGGAATAATATGCAGAAACTTATAGGCCATGGTGAGAAATAACTTTTCCGTGCGACCCCCTCCCCCAACTTATGATACAGACCGATTTTGTTTAGTCCTTTCATATCACCTCTTCAAGATAAAACATGTTAACACGAATATAACCTGCACGCCTAGACAGCTAGGGCCACTTAAATTGTACAATACACAAAATTCTTGTATTTAGGTTTTCACCTTAATTTCATCTTTTAAGCTCCATAATTTTATTGTAGATAAGTTAGATGTACTAAAATTTGGTACCAAATTAAAGCTTATTTTATATACATGTACTTTACAATAAACACAAGTATGGCCATGTTACGCCATTTTTATGATCTGGGGATGCGAAAAATGAACCCCCCTGCAAACAATTGCGGGAAATGACGATATTTAAGCTGTCAATTCATTTCAGACAAATAAATCTCATGATTTGATCTAGTTTTAATGCTTTATTCATCAGTTGTGACACAATGTTGAACAAGACCAATTACATGTCTGGACCTGCGTCACCGTCATTCATGTTCAAGTGAGAAGGTATTTCTTTTCTTCACATAACAGAATGTCACGTATAGGTTTGTCAATTCAAACGTATTCATTTACCTCATTGCCAAAATATTCTTCAAATGTCAGTTTTAATTGAGATTTTATTTTGTTCAACCTTGTTACTGTAATAGATTAAAGAAGAAGAAAAAAGAACAAAACTAAATGTACAAAGTTGAACAAAGCATAAAATATCACTTTACCAAAGGTGAAAACCATACATGAGTTTCAAATAAACACATACTTTGAATCTTTATGAGAAAATATGTGAAAGCAATGCAGATATTCAAGAATAGCTGCCCATGATCAGTACGTTCAAAACTCTGAACATCTCTGGACAAAAATTGAGTACCATGATGATTATGATGAAATAAAGTACATGTACCAAGTTCAACAATGCATAAATTCGGCATTTTTATTCAAATCTGTCCAAAAAGGAGTTGCATATCTCCAATGTGTTCAGAACAACTGTGCAAAGTTTCAAAAGCATCAGGCATAAGGTGTCAGAGTTGCTGATTACACAAACTCAGTACCGTAATGTTAAAATTTGATGAAAAAATTACTAAGTTCAACAATGGATAAATTCGACATTTTTTTTCAAATCTCACCAAAAAGGATGGTGCACATCTTTAATGTGTCCAAAACACTTGTGCAAAGTTTCAAAGGCATCAGGTATAAGGTGTCAGATTTTCAGATTACACAAACTCAGTACCGTAATGTTAAAATTTAATAAAAAAATGACTAAGTTAAACAATAGATAAATTCGACAATTTCTATTCAAATCTCACCACAAGAGAAGGTGCAAATATTCAATGTGTCCAAAACAACTGTGCAAAGTTCCAGAAGTATCGGGTGAAAGGTGTCTGAGTTGCAGATTACACAAATTGGTACCCCCAAAGCGTGACGGACGGACGGACGGAGTCGAGTGGCTCCTAGACCTGCGGACACCGTTGGTGACGCAAGTAAAAAATAAGACCATTAAAGTCTTTAAATTTAAAAATTTTGAAAAATGGAAATTTTTTGGAATTTCTATTTTTTCACTATTTCGACCTTCTAACTTCTGGATCGTACAAATTTGAATATATATCTAATAATTAACAATGCAATAATGATTTTTGATATGTAAGCAACCAATTGTGCTAAGAAAACTTTAGATTAAGCCTTATTGTGGGATCAGAAATGCCAAAATTATCACCCCTCCCCCTAAAATTAAGGGACTGTTTAAATATTCAGGCTCTAAATGTAAAAAAGATAATGTCTAATACAAATGATTGTTTGTATTTCACTAATGCTGACATACAGAAGACCATTTAAGTAGATTCTCACTTTTTAATGGTCTTTCTTTCTGTCCTTCTGCTTTAAATTTAATGAAAATGGGAAGTTTTCGTTTTTAAAAATTATTGCTGTTTTGATTGATTGGGTGATTGGTGCTTAACGCCAATTTTAGAAATATTTCAGCTATATCGTGGCGTGAACTGTTGATAATAGGGCTACAAATATACAGTTAAAAGGGTCACTTAAAACATATTGCTATGTACAGATATAAAAGATTTAAAAAAGATAAAATATAATAGACAATTTAAGGTAAATAATTATATCAATTTGATGAAATTCAAAAATTGGATAATAGACTTATATTTTACAATACAAATTAACAGCTTTTAAAAATTGAAAAATTTTGTCGCCAGCGACGCTTGTAAATAATTCTTTAAGAGAATCAGCTGTATAAAATGTGCGACGTGTGTCGGCTACGTCGACACAGTCAAGTAAAACATGTTGTATTTTGTGCGCACAATTACACCAAATACACTCAGGTCAGTCCTCACCATTTAAAATATAACCATGAGTTGTTCGTTGCCAAAACAACTTGCTCCTTCCGATTTTTTCCAGAGGAACTAACGAGTTAACCAACTTCTGATTGTATTCCGTGTAATTTAATATTTATATTCAAGTTCCATCTGTCTTGCCATATCTTTTGAATGTATTTACTTGTTAAAGGCTTCATGTCAAGTGTACGGCACTGCACAAACCCCAACCTCATCTTCTAATGCATCCTTTGCCTCCTGGTCAACAACTATGTTTCCATAGATTCCTACATGACTAGGGATCCAAATATAAATGACTTCTTTTCCTATAGCATCAAGTGACTTATAAAACTCAACAACCTTCAGAATGATTGGGTGTTTTGTCTTTCGACTTTTGATTGCCAATAGGCATGAGGGAGAATTAGAACAAATCAAGAACTTACTTTTTGTAGCAACAAATTTGATTGCTAAGTAGCGTTGGCTTCAGCAGTAAATATGGAACTTGAAGACAGCTGCAGAGGCCACTCTGTCTTCTCCATCTTAAGATCCATCAGTGTTTATAGGTAAGTATTGGGGTCTTCAGATTTAATTCTTGCAAAATACTGCTGAATAACCAGAGGATTATTGTCAGACTTTTCATATTTTCGTAGTTCGAAATGAAATTCTGGTCTTGGATTTAGCCATGGAGTTCTGTTTTTTTTTAAGTTTGAATTGGTGCTATTTCGTCCAACTGTACATTAACAGATTACAAGTGTGGTTGGATACGAAGTCGAAAAGGTTTAATAACATTTGGCTACTTATCATATACTGTCTTGTGAATTGGTCTAAAAACACAGTTCTGAGCAGGGTTTGAAGGATACACTTTTAGCTAAGTAGCGTATTGTAAACCAAGTTTGACATGCCTGTCTTCCAGGGATGGTTTATTAGCTTCAACATAGAGACTCTCCACCGGAAAAGTTCTGAACCCATCCAAGGACAGATCTAAACCTTGGTGATGAATTGTATGTAATAATTTAATGTACTGTAAAAGGAGAAATTTACACGAAGGGTTTATTTTCGCGATTTTCACAAATTCGCGAAAATTTTCCCTCGCGTAATTTTTTTAATTAAAACATAACGAAAGGTTAGTGAGAATCGCGAAAATATAACTTCGCGAATAGCTTTATAAATAAGAATCGCGAAATTTAAACCACGCAAAAATATCCCCTTTTACAGTATGATTTACGGACAGAGCCGTAAACGAAACATACGTAATCTAACTTTGATCGAATTAACGATCTATACAAATTAAATAAAACAGTGTTATCCGCAATCAGGCCGGTACTCGACACAACTTTTAAAACATCGAATGCCTTGAGGCATTTATTCTTTAGCATTTTCATATGGGAAAGAAAGGGCAGTTTACTGTCAAAGATTAAACCAAGGAATTTGACTTCTTTTAGTAATAAGGTTATTACACAATTTTAGCTCTGGATCTGCTTGCAGTTTCCATTTACAACAGAAATGCATTCCAACTGTTTTAGATCTTGTAGAACTTAAAACCGTTCTCTACGCCTCATTTTTCAATTCTGTTTAAACAGAGCTGCAATTGCCTTTATATGTTATTCATGTGTTTACCTGTATCACATATCAGGAAGTAATCTACATACAGTGACCCATCAATGTTATTTTTCATAACCTTAGCTAAACTATTGATTTGAATACCAAACAATGTAACGGAGAGGATGCTTAATTGCGGAATACCCATCTCCTGTTCAAAAGGATCAGACAGCGTAGAGTTGACCCTTACATTAAATTCTCTGTCTTTAAGAAAGTTTTTAATAAAAATTGGCAAACTTCCTCTCAACCCCATACCAAAAAGATGTTTTAAAATACCATATTTCCATGTTGTGTCATATGCTTTTTCAACGGTTACATTAACATGTATTATATTGAAGGAAATAGATTGAAAAACTAAAAACAATAATCAGAATTTGAAATTGAGATAAGTCGAGTTCTGTACACCATCAAACTTGCGCAATTTCAAAGAGAATACCAGATTATTCGTCAATATTTCGTAGGGGTAGGGGCACATTTTATTTCGCTATGGAATGTATTGCGCAAAGACATTGTCAAAATTTGGGTACTTTGGAAAGCTTATACAATAAGCAATCGTTTGATACATCGTTTTATAAATGAGTAGCATCTGAGCAGCGTTTTGAAGCAACTGAAAGAAAAAACTTGAACGAAAAACGAAATTTGCCAAAATTTCGGTAGGTGGGTCTAAAAATGGACCTTGTTCCAACAGTGCGTAACGCTCGCGTTGACATGTTTTATTTTGAAGAGAAGTTGTAAGCGGACTTGAAAAATGGGTGGCGTCGGGACGTGGGGGGAGGGGTGCACAGGAGTTATTAAAGCCCATGGACTATGTAGCGTTGTTCTACATTTAGCAAGTAGGTGCCCGGACCCGTTTTGAACCTTCTATGAGGTATGAGTGTTTGTTAATTGCCGAAGGCCTGGTGGTGGCAGCAACAGATGCGTCCTTCCAATTGCTGGAGCATGCATTTATAGTGATGTTCTCCTTTGAAAATGTATATCGTATATCTTTATTTGTTTCCTATTAGTTTATCCTGCTATGAGCAAATTTTGAGTTTAATGAAGGCCAGCCCGTATATGAACTCGTGTTATACCCCGGGTTGTCCATGCGTGTCCCCCGTTTAAGCATTTTTAATTTAAAGATTGCCCCACTATTGAATCTAACGTTTTGGTATTATAGCAGCGCTTAAATATCACATGTCCACGTAATTCTAACTAAAAAATATTGAGCACATTGTTACAGTCTAAAGAGGGGCGTTATCAAACTTATGCACTATTTAAATGCAAAAAGCTCAGGTTTTTATTTTTTTTGAAGTTTTTTAAGTTATTTTACATTTTTATGCATCAAGAAAATGTCGATGTAAATTGACATGAATCTTTATTATAAATAGAAAGATAAATAAAATTGTTTTTTAAGAAATTCTTGAGGTATTGTGCAGAGATTCGAATGGAATATTAGGTAGATACCATGAGAGAATTACTAAAATCTAACATAATTTTTACATCCAGCTAAGTAAAGATGAAGTAAATAAATACTTACAAAAGCAACAGATTTGGGAACGGGTCAAATTCGTCTTCACCAAGCCTTGTCAAAAAGTTGTCATCGAGGTATCTGGAAGTTGAAAAAATGGCAGTACTATACCGAAGGAACAAAGAATCTGTTAATTACAGGAATCAAAGTCCAGAGACATGGCAAAACCAAGAATAGAGAAAACAAAGACATTAGACAGCCACAAAAACAGGAGATAAAACCACATTCTAATGCAATATCTTTGTAACATTAAATCTTATTGGACAACATCTGCCGTAAAACCCGCAATCTAAAAACCGTTACTAAGGATGGTCCGCCATCTTGGAAATTGTGCAGTTTAGTTCTTCATTTAAAAGAAAAACAAGCGAATTTTACATACTGTTTACCTTCTTAACCCTTTTTATTGAATTTCATAAGAAACTGAAGCGTGGAGTCCTACTGAAAACGTCTTGTTTTTACGTTTTGCATTTGAAGTCTTCATGTGACGTCACGTTGTGTATATGGCAAAAACGTTCATAAGTTTTCTTGGACTTTTTCTGAATTCGATTTTAGATCAAAATAATGTAAAAAAAATGTTTTTCGAGCTATTGCATTAGAATGGAGATAACTGTTTTGTATTTTAAGCTTTGCGGATGTAAATCTGACGCGTCGCTAGGTAAACTCAATTTGCGGCCGTAAATTCTACAATTTACGTCCGCAAAGCTTAAAATACAATACATTTATCTCCTAATTCAACAACAAGCTAATAACAGTGTTATCTCCCCTAAAAACCGAGGATGGCATTTTCTAATAAGTTCTTTAAGAAGCCAAACATCCATAACACCCGACGCTTGATGTCGGTTGTATTTCTAGAGAAAAGATATCAAAGAGCTTCAGTATTTTTTTGTCTATTACTACTTGGTTGATTCCTCTTCTTTGCAATAATAATCAACGCAAATATGCACTAGCACAGTATCTCAGTACTTTGGTGCTGTTTGAGTATATTCGACTTTCTTTTCAAACTTTCAATATCTGAGTTTCAAAGAATAGAAACCAAGTCAGGGATGTGTTCAGTCTTTATTACCTTCATCCATTAAGAATTTCTATGGCCGTCTAAATAACATCACTGACAGATATGACGTGTCTGTGTCCAAAATGAAAACGGATATCTCCAGCAAGATTTCAAGTCTTCATGGATTTGACTCGACCCTGGATTGACCCACTGATAGTGTGACGGGTGCCGCTCCCTCTGGAGCTATTGATGTCACTCCCGGTCTTCATGGGAGTTCAAAATGTGAGTGCCTTAGTTCTTCATGTTTTTTTTAGCTCACCTGACCCAAAGGGTCAGTGTGATCTATTGCCATCACTTGGCGTCCGTCGTCCGTTAACTTTTCACATCTTTATCTTCTCCTCTGAAACCATTGAAGCATATTCAACCAAACTATACAAGAACGATAAACTAATGGTCCTTAACAAAGATTGCTCATTTCGTTCTTATCCGATTAAAAACATGGCCGCCAGCGCAGAACTTGGGTTTAACATTTGACCCTATGGGAAAAATCACATTTTTATTTCCTCCTCTGAAACGGCTGAATCAAATTCAACCAAACTTTACGGGAATGATATAATAAAGGTCCTTTACAAAGATTGCTCATTTCCTTCTGATCCAATAAAAAAACATGGCTGCCACCAGAGAACACAGTTTAACATTGAACCCTATGGTAAATCACATTTTCATTTTCTTCTCTGAAACCACTGAAGCAAATTCAACCAAACTTTACAGCGATGATGTACGGAAGGTCCTTCACATAAATTGCTCATTTCATTTTGACCCGACAAAAAATATGGCCTCGAGTGCAGAACATAGTTACACATTGGAACCCGGTATGAAAAATCCATCCTTTTCATCATCTTCTCTGAAACTATTTAAGCAAATTTAACTAAATGCATAGACTTTCCTCTGCAAAATTACTCATTTCAATAGGATCTGTCAAAAAAACCGGGTGATAATGGAGAACATAGCTAAACATTAGACCCCATTAGCAAAAGCATCATTTTTGATCATGAAGGCATAAAAGAACTTTGTCAGGTGAGCGATACAGGCTCAGTCTCTGAGCCTCTAGTTTTATTTCCGTGCATTGTGGCTGTCTAACGTTCTTGTTCTGTCCGTTGTTTTTTCTCTGTAGCCACTTTTGCCATGTATTTGAACTTTGCTTTTAGTGATTTCCACTTTCCTTGTTCGTTCGGTATTCTACTGCCGTTGTTTCTTTAAAACTAATGAAAAAAATATCCGCAAATGCAAAACTCTGTCCTTGGCTTAAATTGTCTTTTTGTTTATATTATAAACATGTTTATATTATAAATATTTACAATTGGGTCGATGCCTTTGCTGGTGGACTGTTAGTCCCCGGGGGTATTCACCAGCCCAGTAGTCAGTACGTCGGTGCTGACCCGAAAGCCGATTCTATTTGGAACCTAATAATATCTAAATATTTGTAAATTTGATAGAAAACTAAGGAGTATCTCCCTCATGCAAAGCTCTGTCCTTAGCTGATTTTGGCTTTACATTTAGATCCTATTGGTTATTTGTTCTCTATCACTTTTTAAACATCTTTGAGTATATGGTCTTCCAAGCGTTTAGATTTTATCTGCACTGAAGAGACATAAGTTGTCGAAATGCGCATATGTAGAATTCAAATTCACAGTAACTTCGGTATTTATTTATCATTATACTGGTTGTTTGTTCTTTTATGACTGTGTTACAAAATACGATTACTATTGTTCCTGTTGCTTTGATTTGATCTCAATGCAGGGGAAATGAATTATCAAAATTATTAAACAAGTATAGTAATAGTTTGTTATTAAAGTACCAAAGATATCAACTACTAATTCCAACATTCAACGCATAATAATGGCTTGCTATTGATGTAATTAAATTTACAACTAATTTCAACAATGAAACGTAACACGAGTTTGCTTTTGAGAGTACCGAGGTAGACAACTAATCCTACCTCAAAAAAGTGATAGCAATTTGTTAACGAACATAAATTAAAGTCAGCTAATCCCAATACTCTCAAGATGGTTACAAGTTATTACTGAAGTACAAGAGAGGTTAGTTTTTCCAATAGTCAATACACGAAGACTGGTTGTTATCGAAGTGACATAATTGTCAGCTTATCCTAATACGTGTAATAAAAATGACATGTTAATTTTGGAGTACCAGAGTTGTCAGCTAATCCTAACATTCAAAACGAGATAATAGAGTAGTACTATAACTAGGCAATATAGAAATAAAAAAATCTGAAGCTGTAATTGAGGTACTACATATATTATCAATCACTACAGAAGTTTTACGGTCGTCAACACGATTTAACAGACCGTGACAATGTTTCTATTTCACAAATGAGAATAGATATCTTTGGGTAGATCCAGAGTTAATAAGCGGACTGACTTACATCGACTGTAACAAATCCGGACTTTCCACTGGCAGTGAGACGGATGCCGTGCGTGGAACAGATTATGCTTACCCTTCCGGAGCAACTGGTGATACCTGAGTTTTTGTAGGGATTCACACTGCTGGTGCTTTAGTTTTGTGACGTTCTTGTTCATTTTGTTCATTTGTTTTATCTTTGTCGTACTGTCTCAATTGATGTTAGATATAAATTGCCGTGATTTTGGATTTATGATTTTAGAATTCTCCCGTTCCTCGTTCTTACTTCGGTATTCGTTTACCGATGTATTCCAAACCTTCAAGACGTGATAAAAAGAAATTATAGAAATATGTTCTATATAAAGAAGAAACCAAAAGTAACAATTTGGACTATAAGTGACAGACCTTAAACTAAATTGTTATAGAAAATCTGGGTGAAACGTTCAATTGAACTTTGATGATTCAAATAAGCACAAATTATGGAATGTGTTCCCCTGGGAATGTGATAATCTATGCCCTTCACGTAACAAGTAAGATGTAAATTACAAAATACCGAAGTTACTGTAAATTTATTTTTGGCATATGACCATTTCGACAAATTATTTCTCATCAGTGTAGATAAAATCTAAGAATTGAAAGGTGTACAGAAGCTAATAGAGAACAAATAGTAAAGTAAAAATCAGCTACGACAGGGCTTTGCATGAGGGATAGAGAACGAGATAAAAAATCGTGCCATTCAGCAACCCACCATCTTCTCGCTAGCCTGTTGAAAGAGCTTTTAATAGTGAAAAATCGAAAAGTTTCTTAAGTCCACACATCGTCACGGAGGAGTCGTGTCCTTAGCTAGATATATCCAATTTCAATTAGGCTCAATCACAATGTCACAAGATTGTACATTTCGCAATCTTATCAACAGTGAGACTTGAATGTTTTGCTTGTTTTTGGTTTTTGTAGCCCATTCTAAGTTTGATTTCTAAACTAATTCGTTTCTTTACATTTGTCGCTATTCTATTTTAAAGAATGTTTCCGGTTCAAATTCTAGCGTTTATAATTTGCAGATTACGAAAGTTCATCCATATATGGAAAAGTGTTAATACATGTTTATTGTTTTTAAGGATAACCCAAATAATTCAGTCGTTATATTCCACTCACTACGATCGCTCCAATTACGCCTGAATGCATATATCTGGGAAATCCTTCAACCGGATGTATCCATTGAGCTATGAATCATGGGTAATCAATTTATAGATAATTATTTTTGTCCTTTCCATAATTGATATGCAGCACAATAAATGTATAAATAAATAAATAAATCTTTTTTTTCCATTTTAATCAAATAAATTAAGTTTTTTTTGAATTTTAACAAATATGTTGTCTCCATACTAGACATCGCATAGTCAACTTCTATGTTTGTAAACAATCGGCATGTGCTATTGCGCAGACTCACAAATTCGATTGGATACTTATCTCAGAGAGCAGCTGAAGAATTTTTAATATGTGACGAGTTCAAGCCCTCGAGAGGTGATCAGTAACTAGAGGGCGCAAAATTATTCGAGATAATTATACATGTATATGCTAAGATAATTAATGACTTCTATCTTTAAATCATACAAGATGGACTTACAGTTTGTATATGCTAGTTTTATTAAGTTTAAACTGTGGAACGTTTGTCAAGGAACACTTTGTGCAGTTCACTAGTCCTGAACTCCGTACATAACTGCATTGTTCTACTCCTGTACCCAAGAGGATTAAATTACATAAAACCACAATGAAGATTTGATAACAAGTTGTCTTGCTCATCTTATGTAGTGTATTGAAAAAAAGTATCCTTAGTACCAGGCCTGAAATACATACATTTTGTAATTGTTTCAAAAATAAACATTAATTATACATTCAAAAATTAAAAAAGTCCTTTGCATTGATCACTCACAGTGTGACGGGTGCTGTTATCAGAGCAGGGCATGCTTAACCTTCCGGAGCACATGATGTCACTCTCAGTTTCACTGGAGTTCACACTGTGAGTGCCTTTGTTCTGAGTGTTGTGATTTCTGGTTCTGTGCTTTGTGTCGGTCTAACGTCATTGTTTTGTGTCTGACGTCATTGTTTTCTGTGTTCTCGTTTTTGCCCTGTATTTGGACTTCGATTTTTGTGAATTTCACCCCTTTGATCCTTCGGTATTCTACTGCCGTTGTTCCATATACATAGACAATATAAAGTAAGTGAGAACCGAACCGTCAGTCTGAAAAGGACAATCAAAGGACAATGGCAACGTCGGAAAAACGAAGAAACGAAGACACAACATGAGCACGGCACAGAAAAGAAAATGAAGACACGCACATATACAAAAATGAAGAACACGGACCCAACACGTGTTGAACATGTCAACTCCGGTAGTAAAGTCTAATCCGGTAGAGGAAAATCAAACTTTAGTGGCAAAGAGAAAGATCTGTTGTCATCTGGGAAACAAATATCTCATAACGGTCCACAAGATCGTGATGTCGACCGTAAAACTTCTGTAGTGATGACCTCAAGTTATGGGCAACGTGCCCTTGCTTAAGTAGCATATTTGTAAGCAATCGAGCTCTATCAAGGTAGTCACTGTATCGACCACAGGCCCTTGAGTAGCGAATGAGTTTGGAGATGCAAAGTCCGTATACTGGTGCTTTTGGAATGTTGCTACAAAGAAAGGGGAAGTTGACTATTGGAAAAGTGAAGTCATCGCATTTGTCAATTTGTCATATAGCTTAGTTTGTAGTGTACTTCTTTTGTCAATTTCAAGATGAAGGTCAAGGAACGAGGCTGATGTGGAAGTATCTGTAGTATCCTTAATTTCTAGCTCTTTTGGATAGATAAGATGAAGAAAATCACCAAAGCGAGGATTGTTTAGTGATAAAATATCATCTATATAACGGAAGCTGAAATTAAAGGACTGGGCCAGTTTTTTATCTTTATTTTGAAGAAGCCCTTAGATGAATTCAGCTTCACATGAGTGGAGAAATAGATCGGCTAAAAGAGGTGCACAGATTGTGCCAATTGGAATTCCGATAGTCTGCTGAAAAACAAGTCCTCCAAACTGGACAAATATATTGTCGATCAGAAACTCTAACATTTTAATCACTTCTTCCTCTGTATATTTTTTCTGTGATTCTGAGTCGTATTTCACAAAGTATGCTTGTTCTCTGCCTATAACAATGTACTTATATCTTTGTTCGCCGTTCTTGCGGGAGAAACATCTATGAATTATATCTTTCAGTCGTGATTTCAGTTGTTCATGGGGAATTGTAGTATAAAGCGTGGAAAAGTCAAAAGTTTGAATGCTGTTACAGTGTGATAATGATTTCGATTTTAAGATGTCAAGCAGATCCTTAGAGTTTTTCAATATCCACATTTCATTTACACCACTTCTTGAAAAGCTTTTGAAGGCCCTCTTTTACGGCTGTCAAGATAGATGTTAATAGCTTAGAAATTGGCTTGGTAGAACATTTAGTAGATCCAGCGATGTACCGTTGTTTGTATGCGCATTTGTGTAATTTTGGTACCCGGTACAAGGAGGGGAGTTCAATGTCTTCATCTTTGGTTGAAATCCCAACGGAAAGCAAAACAGATCTATGGTTCTGCAATATCTCCTCCTTAGACAGAGTAGTAGCTGTGTATGTTGGATTGCCCTGGGTATTTCCAATGCCTAGTTCTTTCTTTAAACAATCGATGTAATGATTTTTACAAATAAAAATGATGTTATTAGGGGCCTTATCTCCGGAACAACGACATATTTGTCATGAATGGAGAACAAGTATCTGGCCACATCGGCATTTTTGAAAATGAATGATGCTTTAGTTCTCATTGACCCTCGTAGCTGACTGATTCGTTTAAGAATCATGGACCTCACAGCCTAAACCCACTCCGAAAGAGAATCCAGGTCTTCATCTTGTTCACGTTTAATCCATTTTCTGGCATAGTCCTCTACGGCATCCATAAGTAGCTTAAAATTTTGATCCCAGTTGACGGATCGTGGTTCACGGAATTTTGGTCCCTTTGCAAGGACTTCACGGAGAGACGGATTTTCGATGATATTCAAGTCTCCCGTTACGACGTGACCACAAGGACTATATTTGTAAGGAGAATTTGAACATGAACAATCGGGTGGTTTAGGTGGTAAGGTTTTGCAATACACGTTTATGGTTGAAAATCTTGGATGCTATCGGTGAAGTATAGGTATATGAAATGATTGGAGCTGATGTGTCCTTAAAATATGGAGGTATTTTGTTTTTTACATTTTTGTGGTGTAATATATTTATATAAAATCATATATAAGAACAAATTTATGACAGATTTGTGGAAATTTTTAACGCAAATTTATATGCATCAGAAAATGTATATGCATTTTGTTTCCAATTTTAGGTTTACTAATAAACATTAGAAGGGGATATTTTGGTACCCATAAACGATTTTACCCCTACCGCTTGGTGTTGCCAGTGCCGGTACCAAGCCCCGTTATCCCAAGTTCCTAACGATGTTTGTCTTTTGCCATTTTATTGTTCAATGGTGGGTTGTGCATGTGGTTGTATCGGCCATTGTTATTGTTCCTTGTTATTTTTTCTTCATTCATTAAAAGAAATTTGATTTCTATGGAACTTTCAACGTTCCGTGAATTAAATGGGGATTTACAATGTAATGTTTTAGCTAAAATACGTTGAGATTTCAACGAGGCTGATGTTTTTACTATACTTTAAAAAAGATAATGTTATACTTCATATCCATTGTTCTACTTAAACCATAGAAAAAAAAAACACTCGCTTCATATTCTTTTTTTGATTTCAACCTTTTCCCAAAATGTGCAGTATCTTTACCATAAGGTAGGGTGTATAAAACTAATCCATAAAACTACTGAAAAACTAAACGCTATTTGAATCATTAAAGTTCTGCTGACGTCATATTCATGTACATGTAATGACCGCTATAAGTCATGGTGCAAGTTTTTACTACAAACTCAGTCCACATAAAATTTACTTATTTAATTTAAATTTCTGGATCTTAGACTTTACATTATCTATATCTAAATGGGTCTATAGACATCGACGTGTATTCTCCCTTTCAATATGCTCCATTGTTAAATGTGTTAATTGCTTTATAAACAAGTTGAAATATAATCGCTGGATAGAACAGAGTCGAATTTGTCTCGCTTTCATATTTTCAAATTCTCATTTTTTCAAACAATTTAATTTGATGGCTTTCCACTATATAAAGTTATTTCCATTTAAGTAATGCTCAGTCTAATAGAAATCGAAAGAGCTTTCAATATATATTGTGTTAATGGTAAAGGGGAAAAAACGTAAAATCATTGAATGATGGTTTCTAATTTTAATATTTTTGTCACTTTTTAACTATTCAATACCATTTTTTTTTCACTTAAATATTGAATAAATGTTTGTTCACCTGTAGAGAATTCTGTCCTTCTGAATATAATACAACCTGATAATAATTAATTCTGATTTTTTTTACATGCATAGAGATTGCAGAAATGCAATTGCGTATTTGATGTACTGGGAAATTGTGCATCCGGATTATTATTTCCCGATAAGATGCTTTCAAGCCCATGTAATATTCACTAGGACCCACTTCCCAAACTGACATAGACAGGCAAAATAATCTTATTGTTAAAGGTGTCATTTTTAAGTATGAAAATGGTAGTACATATTGCTGTGGTATGGTCCAGAGAATAACTATATTCACAACTGGCAGCCATTTTGGTTGATGTAGCTTACTAGTCATCCTTTATCCAAGGGGACAAACTAAAGAACTTTTTTTCTTGTTCATTGTTTATTGTCGTTATAAAGACAACTGTAACAAATTAAATTCAAATTGGCTTTTAGTTTAAGATATGAAAATATTTGAATGCTTTCCCATAGGCCATAATGTTTAATTGTTTTCACTGCTGACGGCCATCGTGCAAATGATGCTGCCTTGTTGGGCATATTTATCAAAGGACCCACTTAAAACCATTGTGTCAAAGTTTCATTCCGATTGGCCAGTAGTTTCAAATAAGTTTTTTTAAATAGAGTCCAATGACAAACTAAGTTCTCCACTAAGAGCCATCATGAATGAGATGCAGACTTGCTGGACACATTTTAAAGTACCCTTAACCATATAAGGACAGGACTATTGTGGACAAGTTTCGTTCTATTTGGATTTGTGGATTCAGAGGAGATTATCATTGAATCCTTTCCCATAAATTCAAATGTTAAACCATGTTCACGTGGAACTATGGCGGTCATCATTGATACGACTCGGGCTTGCCGGGTATATTTTTCAAAAGTAATCCACTAATACCAATTTATTGTGAATACGTTTGGTTCTAAATAGTTAAGTACTTTCAGTGTGGAAGATCTAAGAAAAAGTTTTCCTTTAGAGTATATGTTATGGCATGTTCTTTGCTGATGACCATTATAACTGAATATATAGGTACACAAATACCGAAGCAAAAAGGGGAATTCATAAATCAAAAATTATTTTTCAAAAAGGACAAGGTGCGATAAGGGGTCGATTTGGCCCAAAATTCCAGTGAATTTCTAAGTTGCACCTCAAGATTTTCTTCCATGTTCGTTTTATAGCTTAGATATCATTTACAGAAAAAATACAAAAGTTAGAACCAATGGCATCACAGTAGGTATAGTTCTGACGTCATGAAAAGGTTACTTTTGAGCATTTCCATAAAAAGATACCGAATTCGATAGATTTCTGAACAGTTTTCCTAACCGGAAATACCGAGCACACTCAAGAACCAATCAGATAATTTACTCACTTATTGGTACAAATGAATAGAGCCTTCCATACAAATATTTTTGTGGTTCTTGCATGTGCTCAATATATCTTATACAGAATAAGTAGTCAAAATTGGTCAAATCTGTCATCTTTAATTTGTCCCTTCTTCTACATTCAAAAATTCAATAATCATACACCAATATTTGAGAAATGTTACTGTTTACTGAAAAGCCATATCCATAGAAGATTTCAATGAGAAAATTTGGTGAATTCAACCAAATTTATTTTTCAGACCAAATCAGGCCCTTACCACCCGTACTCCTTTGGCAATTCACATTTGAAGCTTAAACAACCTTATAACGACAATACAAATATGAACAAGAACACCACAAAATTTAAACACTAGCAGTGTGATACCAAAATGTGAGGTATAATCAGGTGCTTCAGAAAGGTAAGTATGATCTGCTCTTCTATTGGACTTCAATTTTTGTAAATAACACTCCCTTGTTCCCTCGGTATTCTACTGCCGTTTTTTGGAATCTGTCACACTGTTAATTTAAATTCCAGTTTTGTCATAGTCGGTGTTTGGATCTACTTTAAAATGTCTGTTCTACTTGTGAAAGAGAAACATTTGTCAAATAATTGTGACGACCGTAAAACTTCTGTTATTACTATTGCAACAGAAATTGGTTATAACATTCATATTTTACGAGGGGATATGGAGTAGATCAACATGAGACAATAACACATATGTTAACTCCAACTGCAATAATTTTAATGAGCTGTATGGCCATTTCAG